>PVHP010035227.1:0-18585 GCA_004024765.1 Zapus hudsonius | reverse complement strand
ACACACACACAGAGAGAGAGAGAGAGAGAGAGAGAGAGAGAGAGAGAGAGAGAGAGAGAGAGAGAGAGAGAGAGAGGTTTGGAGTGCAGAGCCTACAGGAAAGACCCTAAAGAGCACAGGGACATCTCCCAGCCTCACCTGCTTAGTATAGGATGGTGTCCAGGGGGCCCTGGATAAGCCTGCCTTTTCTTCTGGGCCTGGTTCCTGCCTGGCTCTGGGCGTCATTCTCACCCCACTCACGCTGGCTTTTCCAGTTCAACGGGAATACGGGAAAGGTGTCTCCCTTTGTCAAACGCATCTTCGCTTAAGCGTCCAGTGACTCAGTTTCCCCCGTCACTACGTCGATCCCCACCTCTAGCGCGGGGATATGTAAATGAATGACTAGAGATAATTACAGACTGAATCAGTAGAAACAGAGCCCAGCGTCTGGACTCAGAAGCCCGGGATCTCCGCAGCCAGGCGGACGCTGCGTCCACCCCGCCCGGGACCCGGACCTTCCGGGGTACCCGCCGCAGGAGTGGGGTCAGTTCCTCCGCGGCCCCCGGGGCTTCGGCGCGGGGCGCGGCCGGCCGTGGGCGGGGCCCGGCCAGAGAGGGGCGGGGCCTCTCCGGGGCGGGGCCTCTCCGTGGGCGGGGCTCGTTGTGGTTGTGGGCGGGGCCTGCTCGAGTTCCGGAGTGGAGTCGCAGACCGCCTTCGCCCGAGCAGAGATGCAGCCGCCGCCCCGAAAAGTGAGATTGGCTGGGGATCGGGGGTCCCGGCGGGCTGGGGGCGCGGAGGGAGCCCCCGGGCACACGGCTTGGGGCGGGAGACGGGCAGTAGGAGGGCGCTCCAGGCCGACGGCAGAAGTCACCGGGGAAACCGCGCAGCCCCTCCCCGGCCCCGCCTCCTCACCGCTCCCGGTGCGGTGTTTTTCAGGTCCCCACGGCGGGGAGGGGGCCTGGGGGTCGTCATCCTTCTCCTCATCCCACAGGTGAAGCCGGCCCAGGAGGTGAAACTTCGTTTCTTGGAGCAGCTGAGCATCCTTCAGACGCGGCAGCAAAGGGAGGCGGATCTGCTGGAGGACATCAGGTAGCCCCTGACCCCTAACCTTCCAGAGCGAGCAGCGCTGCTGGCTCAACGACACATCTGTCTGGGTGGGGTCAGGGGGCGGGCATGAAGACCTCCCCCCCATTCACAGCTCTCACCCCTAGGCCTGTAGATCCAGATACATAACAGGAGGACCCTCCCTCGACCTCATTGATCCCTGGTCACTCTCTCCACCACACAATCAAGTTCAGTGTCGATCCCCTCCCTCCTCCTGACCTGTTGGAAGGCTGACAGATAATAGCATCCGGGGCCCATCAGTTCTCACCTCCAGGCCCACAGATTGTCTTCCAGGGGTGGGAGGATCCTGCCAGGGCTTTGAGCAATGGAGTGAGGCTGACCTCTGTTGCAGCTGCCTGAGGTGATCTCAAAGACTGACTTTTTAGTCTCATTCCCTTGGGGAGTAGTCACACACTGGGAGGGTTCCTTCTTCCTCTTGCTAGGCTGAGAAGATTAAGGGTGGGAACAGGACCAAGCAGTAACCCCCACTCTATCCCCAATCACCACAGATCCTACAGCAAGCAGAGGGCAGCCATCGAACGGGAGTATGGTCAGGTAGGGGAACTCTTCTCTGGACCTTCCCTTATTCCAGCCTCCTTTATACTACCACAAGCGTCCCTCCCTTTTGTGGTCAAGAACAAATGCCCAGAGTCAGGCAGACCTCTGAGCTATTTATTAGCTGTGTGACCTTGGATAAATTACTTAACATTTCTTGGCCTCGGTTTTTTTCTTCTTAAAACGGAACTAGTAATAAAGCTACCCAATCCTCATGTAGGATTAAGTTAACGAATACAAGGCATTTAGTGAATGATTTTGTTCCCTGGTCCCATAATCTCCTAGTTGGGGTGGACTTTCACAAAGGAAAGTCTGGGTCTGAGATGGTTTTCTTACCAGGCACTCCAGAAACTGGCCGGGCCATTCCTGAAGAGGGAAGCTCTTCGAAGTGGGGAGTTAGACAGCAGGTGGGTCTTGCAAAGGTGGAGATGGAAGTTCAGCTTCAGAGATCTCTGTGGGGGGGAGGGCACGTGAGCTGCAGGTAAAGCTGACACAGCACCCGGAGCCAAGCTGACCCAGCAAGGACACTGTGGGTGGGAGCGGAGGGCACGAGTGATCCTGTGGCTGAGCTAATGGGTGGATCGATTGATGGGCTCCCATATGAGGGGGGGAGGGAAAGCACTCTGTCTCCTGTGGTGTTGGGAGGGGTTCTCATGAAACTATGGAGTTTTCCCTCCTCAAGACAGACCTTCTCTGGGGAGGGGCAGGACAGTGTTTGGTGTCTGGCGCTGTCTACTGGATGCCACTGTGGCTGGGGGCCAAACCAGGCTCCAGGCGTCTGACCGATACCGTGACCTAGCTGGGGGAACAGGACGGAGTGCCAAGGAGCAGGTACTTAGGAAGGTATGGCTCAGTGGATGGGGTAGGGGAATTGCCTGCTCAGGCCTGGAGATGGTCTGGATCAGAACTTGGCCCTGTGCATGCCACCAGGGGACAGAGAGCCTCCAGAGGGCTCAGGCTGAGGTGCTGCAGTCCGTCCGGGAGCTCAGCCGAAGTCGGAAGCTATATGGGCAGCGAGAGCGTGTGTGGGCCTTAGCACAAGAGAAGGCAGCTGATGTGCAGGCAAGGTGGGCTCATGGCGACAAATTAGGAGACCTGAGGTTGGAGGGTGGAGGTTACGGGGTGCAATCAAGGCATCACAGCTGGGCCTAACTGACCCCTCTTCCTCACCTGCACAGGCTGAACCGAAGTGACCATGGGATCTTCCACTCTCGGACCAGTCTCCAGAAACTGAGCACCAAGGTTTGGGGGATGAGGGTATGGATGAAGGCAGAGTGGTGTAGTGGTTTGGAATCCAAGAGCATATTGTGAGAAGCTGGGTTGAATCCAGGCTTCCCTATTTCATAGTAGTATGGTGCCAGGCAGTCAATAATGTGATCCTGTTTAACTTCCTTGACTTCTGTGAGCCTCATTTTCTTCATCTGTACAATGGGAAGAACACCTTTCATTTTCATTTCTGTTTTTAAATTTTTATCTATTTATTTGAGAGATAGAGAGAGAGGATGGGGTGCTAGGGCCTCCTGCCACTATAAATAAAGTCCAGACATATATGCCACTTTGTGCATCTGGCTTTATGTGGGAACTAGGAACTTGAACCCAGGCTGTGTCAGGCCTTGCAAGAAGCATCTTGAAACACTGAGCCATCTCTCCAGCCCTCATTTTCATTTCTTTATATGTAGTATTGAGGACCTTTATGTGCTAGTTACTGTTCAACCACTGGGGATACAATGGAGTTCTGCCCTCACACCTAGTTGAGATAGAGAGTGTATGAAAAAATAATAAGATGAGGCTAAAAATCAAACAAATGCTATGGTACAGAGGAACAGATGGGTGTGATTTAAAGGGAAGGCCTCTCTGAAAGGTGGTCTGAGTGTCAAGGAGGTAGCCATGAAAAGAGGTGGGGGAAGAGATCCCAGGGAGTAGTTATAACGAGTGTAAAAGCCCTAAGGATGGAATGACTGTCTGGAGGAACTGAGAGAAGACCAGTGTGCTCAGACCACTGTGAGAAGGGACAAGCATTTGAAAAGAGGTCAGAGAGGTTTCAGGGACCAGCTCATGTTGGATCTGGCAAGAAATGACACTGCACAGTTTTTATTTTTAGATAGATGCAGAATCCATGAGAAAACTTTTGAGCCAATGTTGTATGTGAAGTTTTCAGTGTAGCGCTAAGCACGTAGCAAGCACTCAATATTTTTTTTTTTTCGAGGTAGGGTCTCGCTCTAGTCCAGGCTGACCTGGAATTCACTATGTAGTCTCAGGGTGGCCTTGAACTCACGGCAATCCTCCTACCTCTGCCTCCCTCCCGAGTGCTGGGATTAAAGGCGTGCACCACCACGCCTGGCACAAGCACTCAATAATGTGCGATCCATCCTGGTTTTGGATTGAGGCTGGGGTTCAGGGCTCCCCGTTGACTCTTATTTTCTCTTCCTAGCTGTCGGCCCAGTCAGCCCAGTATTCCCAGCAGCTGCGAGCAGCCCGCAATGAATACCTGCTTAACTTGGTGGCTACCAACGCCCACCTTGCCCACTACTATCAAGAGGAGTTGCCAGCTCTACTCAAGGCCAGTCCTAACCTAGCTTACTCCTGCCGATCAATAAGGGGAAAGCTCTCAGGCTGGCTAGTGCCAGGGACCTAGCCTGCTTAGAATGGGTAGAAGATATATCCTTTTATTGATTCTGCCTCTAGATGCTACATAAGACTTAATTTCTCCAAACCCATAGTCCTCATCAGAGGTAACCCCACATGTGCCTACCTTATAGTAATGAGGTTCAAAGAAGAATGATGTGGAAGTGTTTTCTAAACTTTAACGTGGTGTGCACAGTAAGGGCTCATGGTTAGAAACAGTAATGTCTCACTCTTTCCCATCCCATGTGACCTTGCCTCATCCCAACCCAGACAGACAGCTTGCTCTGCAGCAGAACTGTGGGGAAAGGGTGGTATCAGTGCATTGGGCTTTCTCCAGGCCCTGCTAAGCGAGCTGTCGGAACACCTGAGGGACCCCCTGACATCACTGAGCCGGACTGAGCTGGAAGCCGCAGAGACGGTCCTAGAGCATGCCCGCCTTGGGAGGCAGGCAACCTCCCAGGTGAGAGCTGGGTCTGTGAGTGTGCCTTTCTGTCCCAGTACAGCATCTCTTTCTACCAAGAGGTGCTGAGGACGGTTGGACAAGTAGCAAGTGGGTGACGTGTTTTCCATCCCCAGGTCAACTGGGAGCAGGATGCGAAGCTGTTCCTTCAGGGCCCTGGAGTCTTTTCTCCGACGCCACCTCAGCAGTTTCATCCAGCAGGGGCTGATCAGGTGAGCAGCCTTCCTGCTGCGGAACTAGGGAATCTATAGAGCTCCTGTCCTGTTGTTGTCCAGGTATTGACTCCAGGACTACTCAACCTTGGGGGGGGGGTTTAAAAATTTCAGTTCACCTCCCATCCTCCTGGACACACACCCACACCTAAGACCAAAGTTCAGTGTTCTTGTCATTCGCCTGTATCCATCAACTCTGCTCTCATTCCTAGGACTCTATCTACACCAATGTGTCCACAGATAAAGGCATATTCCTTTTTCCTCTTTGTCCTTGGAGGCCCAGATAAAGAAATGAAAAGGAGGCCTCAGGCCCTTTTGACAACATTCCTTGTCCCTTTCAGGTATGTTCCCTGGAGGGGGGAGCCGGAGGCATGGCTGGGGAGAGTGGCCTGGAGAAAGAGGTCCAGCGATGGACAAACCGGGCTGCCCGCGACTACAAGATCCAGCACCACGGGCATCGGGTGAGGTGGGGCGCAGGTGCTGTGGGTGGGCAAGAAGAGGAGCCCAGACTCTTTGGGGGTGTCATGGATGGATGTGCAGACAGGACAGGAGGGAAAGGAATTATAACAAAGTAGCTCGCTGCTTTGAGAGATAGACCGACCTGGGTTCATATTCTCTTCTGTTGCTTGTGAGTTCTCTAACCCTGGGTAAGGGAGTGACTTCACCTCTCTGGACTCCGGTTTCCTCATCACTAAAGTGGGGCCAATGATAATACCTACCTCATTGGGAAGATACATGACACATGCAAGTGATGTAACTAGCCAGAAACCAGGCCCAGAGTAAGTCATGGCCCACGGTATCTCCACCCACCTGAGCTGTGGCCTCCACCAGGTGCTGCAGCGACTACAGCAGAGGCGGCAGCAGGCCCCAGAGCGAGAAGCTTTAGGTGTAGAGCAACGGCTACAGGAAGTGAGGGAGAACATCCGGCGGGCACAGGTAAGGCACAGCTCTGTGCTTAGAAACACTGAGATCCTGCCTCCTCAGACCACCCATCACCTCAACTGTGATGGAAGAAAGGAGGGAAGCAGAGGGTGGACACAGCTGGCCAGGTTCTACAATCTCCCTTCCTCCTCATTCCAGGTGAGTCAGGTGAAGGGGGCTGCTCGGCTGGCTCTGCTGCAGGGGGCTGGCTTGGATGTACAGCGCTGGCTGAAGCCAGCCATGACCCAGGCCCAGGATGAAGTGGAGCAGGAGCGACGGCTTAGTGAGGCTCGATTGTCCCAGAGAGACCTCTCTCCCACGGTGAGCTTTCCCTGACCCTGGCCATACATATTTGGGAGGGGTAAACTCAACAGAAGACAGACCCTTAAATGAGAATCATAGCAGTGTCTAACTCAGAGGGTTGTCATGAAGCTTAAATGATATCATTCATGTATAATTTTTTGTGGTTTCTGGCATAGAGATTCCTCAATAAACTTTTATCATGAGCATAATGTGGTGATTCAGAACCATTGTCTGGGAGCAGCCTGGAAGCTGAGTGGCAGCCAGTCCACTCACTGACCTCGTGATGAGGTTGTGCAAAATAATACTAGGTTGTGGTGAAGATTAAGTATGATGATATATGATACTTCACACTGTGCTGTGCACATAGTAGTAAGCATTTACTTGTAACTGCTATTACGTAGTATTCACCCTTAGGGTTAAGATGGAGAGAGGAGATCTGAGCAAGGTCTGAGATGATACCTGACCTTTGCCCTCTCTAGGCTGAGGATGCTGAGCTTTCTGACTTCGATGAATGTGATGAAGCTGGGGAGCTCTTTGAGGAGCCGGTTCCCCAAGCCCTGGCTTCCAGGCATCTCCCCTGCCCTGCACATGTGGTCTTTGGCTACCAGGTATGAAGGGGGGGAAAGGGGGACTTTAGATGGGCAAGAGTGTGTGGGGTACAAATCCTGATTCCTTTCTTGTGGGGCTCAGGCAGGGCGTGAGGACGAACTGACCATCACAGAGGGTGAGTGGCTGGAGGTGATAGAGGAAGGAGATGCTGACGAATGGGTCAAGGTGAGTGTGGGACCCTGGATTCTGACCTTGGGTTAGGGGCAGTGGGAGGATTTCTGTCTGGCCTCCCAAGGACACATCTAGGTTAGGCAAAGCTGGAAGACTGGAGGAGAGCTGGGGCTATGGACTACTGAGCAAGCCTGATATCTGTTCACATTGCTTGGGTGAGCAGGCTCGAAACCAGCATGGTGAGGCAGGCTTTGTCCCTGAGCGGTACCTCAACTTCCCGGATCTCTCCCTCCCGGAGAGTGGTCCTGATAGTGACAATCCCTCAAGGGTGGAGCCCACAGGTAAGAAAAAGAAATTCTGGGTTCAGACTGTGGCTATAGAGACAAGTTACTGGATGGTGGGCCTGGGGTATCATGGCCCTAGGGTACTACCAGCCACCGCCTCCTTCTCTTACCCTCTCTCTTGGGCTTCGGTAGCATTCTTGGCCCGTGCCCTCTATAGCTATACCGGACAGAGTGAAGAGGAGCTGAGTTTCCCGGAGGGGGCCCTCATCCGCTTGCTGCCCAGAGCTCAGGATGGTGTGGATGACGGCTTCTGGAGGGGAGAATTTGGGGGCCATGTTGGAGTCTTCCCTTCCTTGCTGGTGGAGGAGCTGCTTGGCCCTCCAGTGCCAGCTGAACTCTCTGATCCTGAAGAGGTGAGGCTTCATTCTCTCTTGATCCCCAAATACCTCTGGGTTGACCCTGTCACCCTGGTTAAGCTCCACATACACTGTAATGTCCCTCTTCTTCCTGGGTTTGGCTCCTGTGGTGGCTTTGGCCTCCCTTTCTCTTTTGGCCGGGCAGGGAAAAGGGAAACCAACTCCTAAGAGTTTGGAGGAGCTAGGAACAGAGAGACCCGAGTTCAGATTTCTACTGCATGACCTTGGGTGGTGATGGAGATAAAACTCTTACTAAATCTGTGATTCCTTTTACCATGACTTAGCAAGCAGCACAGAGGAGACTTGGGAGACCAGGTTCTAACTAGCACTCTGCCCCTAACTACTCTTATGAAACTTACGGCAGATGGTTTAACCTGAATCTCACCTCTAACACAAGAGTCATCAGAATGCCTAGCTCACAAGGTAGTGCTGAGAGTTGAATGAATTAGTGTGTGCATAGTGCTAGCAGAATACATGACATACAGTAGGTATTCAAGGCATCTTGGCTGTTGAAATGTATATTAGTTACAGCCCCTGTTTGGCTGCTTTCTGAACTGTGAAGAGAAGGGACAAGAATTGAGGTAGGATGAGAAGCTGGTTAAGCTTTCCCACATATCAGGAATAATAACTATGCTCATCCCATCCCCAGACGCTGCCGTCCCCTTCTCCTCCCAGTTTCTCTCCTCCCCCACCCACCTCTGCTTTGGATGGATCCCTTGCACCTTCCCTGTCTGTGGGTGAGTAGAGAATTGGGGGCCCCGGAAGCATAAGGGATGGCAAGGAGGAAGCTTGGGCTCTGTCTTACATGCCCCAGTGCGCCCTGCAGGAAGAACCACTAGACTGATGGCCAACCTGGTTCAGACCCTGCTCTGTCACTCCTAGTGTGTGACCTGATTTAGAGTTTGTGTGTATGGCTTAAGAGAGCCCAGGATGCTCTGGAACTTACATTATAGCCCAAGCCAGTCTTGAACTAGCAATCCTCCTGCCTCAGCCTCCCAAGTTCTGGGAGTACAGATATGAGCCACCATGCCTGCTTGGTTTATGTTCTTCATAAAATTAGGAGAAAGGTACCACCTTATTGAATTATGAGAATTAAAAAGATGTCTCTTAGGGTACATAAGGTTGTCCTTGGCACACAGTAAGCATGCAAATAGTGGCTGCTTTATAGTCATCATTTTTAAAATTAGCCATCTTCTCTCACCACATTCTCTCAAAATGTTCACTCTGCTCTTGAATCCTGAAAATACCTAGCTTTATCATTCTTTTCTCCCAACAGTTTTTGTTTGTTTTTGTGGTGCAGATGCTGGACAAGCACTTCTACCACTAACTCACATCCCTGGCTCTCCATTTTCCCTTTGAAATACCCAAATTTTCTAAAACTTTCTGGCACCTTCTCTGATCTGGAGGTAGAGTCACTAACCCCCTGGTTCACTTTGAACAACAGCACTCATTCCTGATGAGCCACTGGGAGGAGGAGGCCTGTGTATCCCACCCTACCCCCTTTCTTTGGTGCCTTGTGCAGATCGGTTGAGGATGGATTGATAGACTTTAGGGCTCGGGCTGGTGATTGTTTGTGAATTGAGAAGTAGTTTTAGAGTATCGTTCACTGTGCTAAGTGGTGGAGATACAGCATTGAGTCCAACAAAGCCTGAGGACTGACTGTGGTTCCTGTTTCTAGACAAAGCCTTGGACTGCTCTGGACCCCTGGACACGGTGGTGCCTCGACTCAGGCCGGTAAGGGCTCCTTCCTTGGAGATTACAGAGGGGTTATTCCCACAGGTCCTATTTTGTCTGCTAGGCTACAAAAACGGACAGGGATACCCCCAAGGAGGACTCTGGAGCACCAACTATGTATGTTCCTTACAGATGCGTCCACCACCTCCCCCGCCAGCTAAAGCCCCAGATCCTGGCCACCCAGATTCCCTTACCTGAAGGCCAGGGGGATCACTGTACCCCCAGTGATGCTGCTGCCTCTCTCTCCATGCTGTTAGACTCTACTTCCTCGATGATCCGGAGTGACACAGGCAAAAGCTGGAATCTTCCCTGTGTCTGTCCTCACCTTCAGGGGTAGAAACTTCCCCTGTCCCCATTTCTGGGACTAGATCCCACTCTTCCTTCCCATTGTTCTCCTGTGATCTCTAGAGATGGAACAACCCATTTGTCTCTGCCATCACCCCATCTCTTGGGTAGCAAAATATCCCAAAATCTCTGGGGGTGGGGCTGGAACCCATTCCCCAA
This sequence comes from Zapus hudsonius, assembly GCA_004024765.1. Classification (NCBI taxonomy): domain Eukaryota; kingdom Metazoa; phylum Chordata; class Mammalia; order Rodentia; family Dipodidae; genus Zapus; species Zapus hudsonius. The sequence continues at coordinate 8,768 of PVHP010035227.1, read as the reverse complement.
CATGTTGAGTCGCTCTAATCCATCTCTGTCTTCATGCTGGCCCTGTGGCCCATGCCACCACACACTGGATGCCAGGGTCACTGGGCTTGGGGCTACCAGAAGAACAGACCCTGGGAGTCAGAAGGCGCTGGAGCCAGAATGCAAAGCAACTGTAAAGGTCTGAGCGGATTTATTGACAGTGAATAAAGAGCACGAAGTCCAAGCCAGTGCTTGGACCTCTTGTGCCAAGAGGGCAAAGAGCCTATGGTGCTATTGCTTTAGGGACCCACTGAGGGCATGGTCTGGTCCCAGCCTCCATGCTCTAGCATGTAGAGCAAGGTGTTGTGGGTTGGCAGGCCAGGCCACCTGTTGGCAGGTAGGGAAAGGGGAAGAGACTGACGGACTGGGAATGTGTAGAGGGGACTCCTCCTGAAGCCCCTCAGTCTGAGACCATGCAACTCCAGGTGGAAGTAGAGCTGGTTCCCTCAACTGAGGGGCAGTGATGTCCAGTGGAGGGGAGGGCCTTCATGGCAGCCACACACCCCCCGGCAATGCAGCTGGTAGTCCATCAGCATGATGAAGAGTGAGGCTTGGAGGAGAGGAACAGTGTTGCTTCCTGTTCAAGCTCTGGCCCAGCTTTTCTCCAGGGGCTGCAGGACCTTCTCATCCCCACTCCCACCACCAGCCACAGAATCTGTAACACAGGCTTAGCCTGCAGTTCACCTCTGGGGTTCAAAGAAATGATGGGCTTGAGTGGTTTTGGTAGAGGATGGGTAAATAGTACCTGTTCTGGGTTCTTAGGCAGACTCACCTCATATGCCCCCTGCTCCCCGTGGTGGAGACACCTGAGAGAGAGGGGAAGCACCAACAATGAGAACAGAAGGTGAGCCCTATCAGGGTTCCCCAGAGTATGTACAGTAAGACTGAGCTTGCCACTGCTCACTGTGGTCCTGGCCATATCTTCATACCTGGTGACCTGAGGTGTCCAGTTTGCTTGGCTGTTCATTTGCCTCTTGATTGGATGGCCCTGGGCTTGGTCCCCTCCCTCTGGCCCCCACAGTCGGTTCTGTAGCGGCTCCAAGGGTCCCCTCAAGTACACAAGGGACGAGGCTGGTGTCCCTGAGTCCTCCATTCTGTACTGGAGGGCTGGCTAGGGCCTGGGGCTGTGGTTCCTCAGGGGGCAGCCCTGCCCTGGGCTGCCCTCCCCCAGATCCCTGACCACCTCCTGGATCCTGCCCCCCACTAGAGCCCCAGCTCTTGTCTGTAGGAGAGCCATCATGATGCTCATGTAGCCCATAGCGCTTCTCAATGTGTGTCACTCGGAATCTGGGAGGGAAAGAACACTGGGTGTTAGGACCACAGCTCGAGACTGCCCAAATCCCTTCGACCAAACATCGGATATCTGATGGTGATTTTCCTCTGGGCAGGGGAAACCTTCTCAGACTATGGGATACTTTGTGCAGCCTGCTGCATCTCCCAGCCCAGGAGGAAAGATCTGGGACCATTATGGGAGAGGGTCAGGTACCTGATCATTAGGGTCCCCACCTCAACCTCTTTTCCCCTGGGGCACCATATCCCCACCTGCCTACTGAGAACACCGTGGTCTCTCCAGGCCGAGGGCGGCCTTTTCCTTCCTTGGAGCGTCCTTGACGGACAAGTGGAGGCCTCTTGTTGCGGCTGCAATGGATGCAAGGAGCTGCAGAGCCCAGATGCACGGTGTGGTGATGGGAAGGGGCTCCATCCTGCAAGCTGGAGGTGGCATCCACACTGGACCATAGGGAGGAAGGGAGCAGAGATGGGATTTCCATCTCCCTTCCTCTTCTGTTTCCCTCTGTTCCTTCAACATGCGCTTCTAACCTCCCAAAGCCCCACTTTCCCCAGGCCCCAAGATTCTTTTGTCTTTAATAAATTCAATATTAACCACGAATGAACATGTATTCTTCCTTCCAGTCCTGGTCACTAAAAAGAGAGCAATGCTTCGCCCAAGAAAGTGGAAAAGAGATGAGTATTAGGCTTGATGATACCTAGATATAAGGCTTTGTTTGAAGGACCTGGTATTTCTACAAGACTTTTTTTTTCCCAGTAGGTTAGCCAGCCTTGCCCTCCCTCCACCCCAAACTTGCAATGACACTTGAGAAGGTTGTGCTGGAGGAGAGAGTACTCTCCAAGGCAAGCTAAGTCATGCCGGCCCTTGTTTCCAGCTCACCTGGAGAGCTGCACTGTCCCTTCTCCTTCACTGTCCCCCAGCATCTCCTTCAAGGCCTCAGCATTGGCTGAGGGGAGAGGGAAAAGAGGGAGTCAGTGGAGGCGGAGGTCAGGGCAAGAGAACATTAGAGTGGAGGGAGCAAGGGGCTAGCCTATACCCACCTTCATTTTGGATGATGCAGCGAACAATCCTCTCCACTGTGTCCTCGTTCATGTCATCGTCCTCAGCTGAAGGATGAAAGAAGTTGGCAAGGGAACAGGAAGTGAGTCAGCTTTGGGGGAACATGACCTCATGACCCGATGGCCCCCATGGCCAATTTGCTTAAGACATTTGCCATAATACTGGACTTTAGCATTTCGGAAAAGATGAGAGACGTCAACGGGATCTCAAGACCACCATGAGTGAACCCTTCTCGCCCATGCATCCTCTCTAGCCTGTTTTCAGGATGGCGTCACCCTACATACTGACTCAAGAAGGCAACGTTAGGCATCTTTCCGGCTTGATCAGAATTTGGACCGGTCTGTTGGCCAGGGAGGCAGAGAGGTTTGGGGAGAGGGGTAAGGGAGAATGGCTCCTCACTCACAGGGCTGGAGCTGGGCGTCGTCAGGCTCCGAGCCCCTGGATGTGCGGCAGCGGTAGCCTTTCTTCTTGAGCACGTGGCAGATCATGAAGCCTACCAGGCCCATGAGGAAGAAGACCAGCACAAGCAGGAAGAGCATGTACAGCCCATGCTGGGGCGGCTCCAGGTCAGGCTGTAGTTCCGACATGAGGCCCTGGGGGGCGAGCGCAGGCCAGTGCGCCTCCTAGGTTTAGGGGGCTGCAGCTGGGGGGCGGGGGAAGGATGCGGTTCTCAGGATTCTGGACTGGCACGCTTAGCAGCTCCTCCCCACCCCCTACCCAGCCGGGGAGCTGTCCTGAGCAAGGGTGCTAGGTCACCCCAGACAGCCGGAGGCTGGAGGCCAGAAGGGGACTACCCAAGCCCTCAACTACGACCAGGTCCCACTTTTCCCGACGCCCGGACAGGTCTCCTTTCCAGCTTGGCCCGCGCCTCCGTCCCTCCCAAGGACACTGCAGCACGAGATGGGATGCAATTCCCCGGCGGCCGGTGGCACCTGAGTCAGCGTCCCTGCCTCCTCCATGTCGGCCCGAGCCAGGCCCGGTGCAGCCCCTTCCCCTCCCTGCGTTCCCACACCCCCTCTCCCCTGGACGCTTTCTCCCACCCTGGCCACCTGGCCCACCCGGTACCGGTGGTTTGGTTCGGTCTCCAGCTCCGGTTCCGGCTCTGGCTCGGGTCCCGGCTCCAGGGGCGTCTTAGTCCGGCTCAGGGCCCCTGACGGCCTCCCGGCGCTCATCCCTTGATTCCTCCCCTCCCCTCCCCCTGGGCCGCCCCACCGGCTCCGGGCTGGTGGCTGCGGATAACGGCGCCGCGGGGGGAGGGAAGGATGGCGGGGGATGCGGGCCGGTGGGGAGCTGCGGCAGGCTCCCGACAACTCCGGCCCCGAGCAGAGCCCGGGGTGGGAGGGGGCGCCTCCGAAACCGCCCCGGCCTCCCAAATGCCTTCCGGCGTCGCGGCCCGGGACTGCGGGGCGGAGCGCAGGTGTGCGGGGTGGAGAGCGTGAGCGCCAGAGGGATGCGCGCGTGACTGCGCCCCCCCACGAACCCGGATCCGCGTGGGGATCAGGAGGTCAGGAGTGGGTGCTGGTCTACCCGGCACGTCCGGCCCGGCTCCTGCCTTCAGATCCCCCGGAGTGGCCAGCCGGGAGCCTTCCCAGCGCCGGGGAACGCTGGCTCTCGGCACCTGCGAGGGGCAGCGTGCCGGGATCTTCGGGGACCAAGGCCTGCTGCCCGTGCGGGGAGAGCGGCGCGTTTTCCCGGGGACCTGGCCCTTGCATCCTAAGACTGATGCCACGGGTCCTCGCCCCAGCCCTGGCGCCCGGAGCCTACTACGGGGAGGCGAGGGGCGGAGCCACCGCAGGGGGCGTGTCCTGGGCGGGGCCCGGAGGCGGGGCCGGGCCTCCCAGTTCCGCAGAGGTAGCCTGCGTGCTTGCGCAGCACGCACGGCGGGAGTGGGGCTGGCGGCGCAGGCTGAGGCGCGGGGCCTGGTCCCCCGGCACCATGGCCAAGACCGTGGCGTATTTCTATGACCCCGACGTGGGCAACTTCCACTACGGTGAGGGAATAGGGTTGTGCGCCAGGGTCTGGGGCGGAGAGGATTCGACTGCAAGCTCCGAGGGTGGGAACTGACCAACTCTGTCCTCCCCACCCACAGGAGCTGGGCACCCCATGAAGCCCCATCGACTGGCATTGACTCATAGCCTGGTCCTGCATTATGGCCTCTATAAGAAGATGATCGTGAGTCCCGCCACCTGTCGGGGTTTGGGGCTGCGGCCTTAGGGATAGGTGGGCTGGACGGGTGCGCCAGGTGCAACTGGCTTCTAGCGGAGGGTAGCTGGAGAGAAGGCGCCGGAACACTCCCTGTATACAGTGCTTTCAGAGGAGGGGAAGGGGAGGTGGCCTTAGACTTCATGAGAATTGCTTTTTACTTCAGATCCGCCTCCTTTGGACCTGAGGACCGAGCAGCCCTTGAACCTAGGGTTAGTGGCCCATTTGAAGGCAAAGGATCTTAGTTTTCCTTTCATCTTATGATTTATTTACTTTGGTTTTTATGAAGTAGGGTCTAGCTCTAGCCCAGGCTGGCCTCGAACTCAAATCGATTCTCCTACCTTTGCCTCTGGGGTTACAGGTGTGCACCATCACACCCCGCCCTGCAACTCATTTTATTTTAAATTTATCCTACCGTATTAGAGTTCGAACCCAGGGTTTCAAGAATGCTTGGCAAGTGAGTTGCACCTCTAGCCTCTCTCCCATGCCCCCCCCCCCTTTAAGGTGTGGACAGTGTTGTGGCACTGATCCCCAGTGAGAGTGGTGGGCTGGATCCATATATTTGGGAATGAGGTTTACCACTAATTCCCATTCCTTCTCTTCTTCCACCTTTCTCTACCTGCAAAGAGCTAGAACTCCATGGAGGATTGTGTAGCACTCTGTGTAGTGTGTGTGTGTATATATGTGTGTAGAGCAGATGATAGACTGAGATTCTCCATGTGGTTCTGCTGAATTGACACCCAACTCTGCATCTCCCATATGTGCCCATGTTGTTTCTCCCCAGCTTGGACTTGTATCTGTGAAGGGCAGACCCAGGCCTTCTGCACCATGAAGACAATTAGCACACAGTCTAAATATATTCACTGTGTTGAGCCCCAGGCAGTGGGTTGGCCATAGAAAAGACCAAGTTGATATTAGTGTAAGAATCTATGAATCTCCTGAAATTTCTTGTGTGTCCCTGTATGCATTTTCTAGAAGAAAAGCTATTCTTGTCCAATTTTGAAACTATTGTGTGATCTGTCTTTTCTACCCCACTAAGGATAATAATCTTTGGATTAGCACTCTGGGTTCCAATTAGGTTGACATGTATCTCCTACAATGAAAAGAGAGAGAACAGAACCAGGATAAGATAGTATGGAAACCAGGAATAGGAGGTCTGGGAAGCAAGACAAGTGGATTAGGAGTCATGGTGGAAGGTAGGATGGGCTGATCTGGAGAGAGAAGATGACGTGGTCTTCAGAGGTCTTGATTAAAAATAGATCACCTGATTAATAGCCTCTCTTTTTCACTCTTAGACTGTCTGATCATCTCCTCTCACAGAATAACAAGGATTAAGTGGAAGGATTGTTATATGTGCATTTTGACAGTCTCCAGGGCTGGGCTCACTCTAGGTGGTTTTAGCCCATTAGTGTGTGCTTGCTGGGCTTGTTAACAGGTTTTGCTTTCAATCTGGGTCCTTTTTCCCTCTTGGATGTGGAACCAATAATAAGATCCTCCACCAGTGAGCAGTGAAGAACTTTTATTTCTGGCCAAGAACAGAACTGGGAGATAAACTTCTCAAGTCTTAGAGATTATAGACACAAAGTAAAATAAATAAGGGCTAGGGATAGGCATATTCATATTTTTTTTCTGGGAAATGGCAAAAAATTCTTGGGGATCTAGGCCTCTTATTGCCATGGCAATGGTCAGCTGTCTAATGTCACTTAGCATTCAGATGCGTCTATAATCAAATTAGAGGTTGTCTAGATGATCATTCTGGCAGCCATCCTGGGCCCATGTTGGTTTTGGCTAGCCCACATGAGAGGAATTTCTGTCCTTCAGGCATCCTGTCCTGCCATGCAGGGAAGAAATTCAGCGAGGTCACCTAGGCAGCACTCGGGGTGACAATTTCATCTTGTGTCTCCATCCCAAGGTCTTCAAGCCATACCAGGCCTCCCAGCATGACATGTGCCGCTTCCATTCTGAGGACTACATTGACTTCCTGCAGAGAGTCAGCCCCACCAATATGCAAGGCTTCACCAAGAGCCTTAATGCCTTCAATGTGGGAGATGACTGGTGAGAGAGGGGACCCTGGGACTTTTATTTTTAAGCATTTTGATGCAGGCCCTTCATGCGGCCTTTGGCAGCAGGAGAAAGTTTCTTCGAAGGGAGCTAACTTGTCAACGAATGATCATTCACTCATTTGTTTTGTCAGTGAGCATTTGTTGGTCATCTGATCTAAGACAGGCCCTGTGTTAAGTAAGAAGACAATGATGAAGAACAAGAACAGACTATGAGAGTGTACACTTGGTAGAATTATCTAGCTTCAGGGCCGGAATATTCCTAGAGGAGGTTATTGAGACTGAGTTGATCTGGAAAAGAAACAGTGAGAAGTTACTAGACAAGAGGTGATTGGAAGGTGAAGAGAGGTATGTGCTGGGCACGAGGGACATTTGCTGTGAGTTGTGGTGGCAGGGTAGAACATGTCTCATTTGAGGAATAGGAAAAAGACTTGAGTGCCCAATATGAAGAGGAGAGCGATCTGAATAGAGGCTAAGGAGATAGGTGGGGCCTTTTAAAAGTATGCACCCCAGGCAGGGCGTGGTGGCACATGCCTTTACTCACAACACTAGGGAGGCAGAAGTAGGAAGGTCACTGTGACTTTGAGGCCACCCTGAGACTACATAGTGAATTTCAGGTCAGCATGGGCTACCTCGAAAACAACAACGACAACAACAACAACAAAACAAAACAAAAAACCCAACTAAACAACAGAAAAAGTAGCTTGAGTTGGGCATGGTGGCTCCCACCTGTAATCCAAGTCCTCAGGAGCAGAGGTAGGAAAATTGTTAGTTTAATTAAGTGCAGCTTGGACCACATAATAATGAGTTTCAGGCCAGCCTATGATACATAGTTTCAGGGGAGAAAAAAAGCAAATAGCTCTATTATGAATTAGGGTGCCTGTGCATGCTCACAGTGCATGTGTGTGTTTGTGTGCTTGTTTATGTGGGGAGTACAGGCCCCATGGTAAAGATGGGGAGGTCAGGGACAACTCTCTAATTTCTCGTCTTCCACATCTTTTGAGCAGGGTCTCCTCTTGTTGTTCTTGTTATTGACTTCTATGTACACAGCAAGCTTCTAAACTTCCCAGAAATTTTCCTGCTTCTGCTTCTGTTTCATCAGTGTGCTGGGATTACAGATGCCTACCATGGCTTCCAGCTTTTGACTTGGGATCTGGGGATGGAACTCTGGTACTCAGGCTTAAGTGGCAAGCACTGTATCCACTGAGCCATCACCTTAGCCCAGGTTAATGTTTTTGCTTCTAGAGAAGTCATCAGAGCCAGAGAGAGTGATTCAACAGTTTTAAAATTTCATATTTATTTATTTATTTGAGAGCAGAGAGATAAAGAGAGAGAATGGGCACACCAGGGCCTCTAGCTGCTGCAAACTCACTCTAGATATATGTGCCACTGTGCATCTGGAATGATGTAGGTATTGGGAAATTGAACTTGTGTCGTTAGGCTTTGCAGGCAAGCACCTTAACTGCTGAGCTATCTCTCCAGCCTGACGAGGCTTATTAAATTTATTTTTTTTGGGGGTTCTTTTTTAAATATTCATTTTGTTTGCAAGTAGGGAGAGAGAGAGAGAAGAGACAGACAGAGAATGGGTGTGCCAGAGCCTCTAGCCACCAATACAAATGAATTCTAGGTGGCTGTGCTCCCTTGTGCATCTAGCTTACATGGGTACTGGGGAACTGAACCCAGGTCATAAGGATTAGCAGGCAAGCGCCTTTACTGCTGAGTCATCTCTCTATCCCCTTTTTTGGGTTTTCGAGGTAAGGTCTTGCTCTAGCCCAGTTTGGCCTGGAATTTGCTATGTAGTCTCAGGTGCCTTTAAACTCACAGGGATCCTACTTCCGCCTCCCCATGTTGGGGTTAAAGGTGTGTGCCACCATGCCTGGCTTTGAAAAAAATTTTTTTTCAATGGTGCTAGGGATTGAACCCTATGACCTTGCACATGCTAGCCCTGTTTTCTGCTACATCATCCCCAGTCAGACCAGGTTAACACAGATCTTGTATTGCATGCAGAAAACTTAAGGTTAGGACTGTGGGGAAGAGAATGGGCAACAAAGATGAGCTGTGATCCTTGCTAACACTAGTATACATCCATGAAAAATAAACGTAAAGCTACCAGGTACTCAATCTTTTTTTTTTTTTTTTTT
>PVHP010035226.1:0-18594 GCA_004024765.1 Zapus hudsonius | reverse complement strand
AAAAAAAAACAACAACAAAGAATGTCTAAACTGGGGACTGGAGAGATGATTTAGTAGTTAAGGCCCTTGCCTGCAAAGCCGAAGGACCCAAGTTCAGTTCCCCAGTACCAACGTAAAGCCAGATGCACAATGTGGCGCATGTGTCTGGAGTTTTTTTGTAGTGGCTACTGGCCCTGGCTCACCCATTCTATCTCTCTTTCTCACCTTCTCTTAAATAAATAATAAAGAATGTCTAAACTGGCCGGGCATTAATCCCAGCACTCTGGAGGCAGAGGAAGGAGGATGGCCGTTTGTTCGAGGCCACCCTGAGACTACATAGTGAATTCCAAGGTCAGCCTACAACTTGGGCTAGAGTGAGACCCTACCTCGAAAAACGAGAGAGAGAGAGAGAGAGAGAGAGAGATCAAGTGTTACTCCTCAGTGTTTTACCCTCTATTAACTGATTACTGAGGTAAACTTAAGTTCGCGAATTGTAAATCAAAATTTGAAGTGGTGGCGCATGCCTTTAATCCCAGCACTCAGGAGGCAGAGGTAGGAGGAGCGCGTGAGTTCAAGGCCACCCTGAGACTACAGAGTGAATTCCAGGTCAGCCTGGGCTAGAGCGAGACCCTACCTCAAAAACCAAAAAAAAAAAAAAAAAAAAATTGAAACTGTAGAAACAAAACTGGCAGCTCAGATTAATTCAGTTTCTGATTTTTCCTTGTACCTTCCTACATCTAACCCTTGTTTTTATTTATATATTTTTATTTATTTATTTGCAAGCAGAGAGAGATAGAGAAAAGAGAGACTGACAGAATGGGCGCACCAGGGCCTCCAGCTGCTGCAAACAAACTCAAGATATGTGCTTCACTTATGTGGTTCTTTGCAGGCAAGTAAGAGCCTTAACCACGAAGCAGTCTCTCCAGCCCTGACCATTATTTTAAAAACATGTAGGATTTCCAAGTATATTATTTCCAGTAACGATTTAGACCTAAACCGAGTAAGTACATCAGAAGAAAAGAAATATAGGCTCAGATACCAGCAACTAGTTACTGGAACTCTAGCAGAGGTTGTGCAGTAAATGCTGGGGCCCTGGCAGCCCTAGCAAACTAAGCTCTGCCACCCATGCCCAGAATGCCCAGTAAAGAAACAAGTCCTAGTGAAAAGCAGAGAAAGGAGACTTATTTGGTGTGGCCACATTGGGAAGAGAAATAAAGCTGTCAAGTGACAACCTACTCCAAAGTCCATCTTTGGGGTATTTGAGGTTTCTGTTTAATTAGGACCAAGAGGAATGCATAATTAAGCAGTCCTGGTCCAGGTGTGCTTCTGCCCATCATTGTCACAGCTCAGGTCTGGTAAGGTCAGGTCAGAGCTGTGTGAAATCTCTTCCTGTGAGGCAGGTTCTTCCTCAGCTGGCACCAGGGCTTCACCCTGTCCCTTTGCCTGCATAGGATTCCTAGAGACATTTTACTTCTTTGGAGTCAGTCCATTGTTTGAGAGAACTAGTGTCTCCCTTTAAAATAGCCTCTCTCCTGCCAGGACAGTTACAGAACCAGCTAATGCATCTGCTCTTTCTTTCATCTTTGACTGTGTGGATCAGCCATGTTTGGAATAACACTGGACCTTGGGGCCTAAGTTTTTTTGTTGTTGTTGGTTTTGGTGGGGGGAAGGGAGTTAATAAGTAGGATCTCATTTTTAGCTCAGGCTAGCCTCGAACTCACAACAGTTCTCCTACATCTGCCTCCTGAGTGCTGGGATTAAAGGCATATGCCACCATGCCCAGCTAGATCCCTAAATTTTTATTGGAACTATAAAGACCTTGACCCCTGTCTTCCTCTTCATCCATTTGATTCTGGGAAAAGTCAAGGTTCTAATGGCTTTGTCAAGATTTGAAGTACTGCCTGTTAATTTGGAGCCAAAATAGTTTATGACTCATAGGTGGAACTCTTAAATCACTTCCTTAAAGAACATGACTAATAAGGCAGAAGCACTGTGGAGATCTTCCTACTTATGGAAGGGTCATCCTGTAGCAGGGGAGCTAGGGATTGGAACTTAGATAATACTGAACAAATTCCAGTGTACCTCAGAACGTAAGGAGTACCCAAATTCTTATCTGTAAAGTTAAAGAATTAAAATTATAGACCACCAGAGGATAAGGTATAGTGGAAAACTTTATTTAAAAGAGAATGGGGAGTTACAGAGATCTCCAGCCACCAGTGTGGGGAGAACATGTGGGAGAGGTTTTAACAAAATCTATACTGTTCAGCCAAACAAGCAGAAGAAGGAAAGATAATAGAGGGTTCCCATCATGAGGAAAAAGGTTCATGGAGGAAGATCTTGAGCCCCCCCCCCCCAGGCCATTAGGCCAGGGTGAGGGGAAGGCCTTACCTTCCTAAGACCTGGAGATTTAGAAGTCCTTCTCCTAGGGAGACATGTGGAGAGAGGAAGAGACTGGACTTTGTTTTAGTGACCTTTTAACACATCCACCAGGTAAGCCAGAGAGACAGCTGGCTGGTCCATACCTGACCAATCAGTTTTAGCACCTAAGGGAGGGGTTCTAAGGAACTTGCCTGAAGGAGTTAACTATCACAATTCCTGCTTTAGTTTTCTTTTCCCCCTTCTTTCTTTACCTTTGTGGGTGTGTTCTTGTGTATTGAGTACAGGCACACATACCATTCATGGTACATGTGTGATCAGAGGCTAATCTTGGTCATTGATCTTCGCTTTCCACCGTGAGACAGGATCTCTTGTTCACTGCTATAAATGCCAGGCTAGCTGGCTAGAAAGGTTTGGGGAATTCTCCCATCTCTCTGGAAGAGGGTTTACACAGAATACTGGCTCAAGGGTTGCCAGGCTTCGGGAGAAAGGGCATATAATCTGAACAAAAAATACTCATCACAGAAAATCTCAGAGGATATGGGATTAATAAAAGAGTAAGATAGCCAGGCATGGTGGTGTACACCTTTAATCCCAGCACTTGGGAGGCAGAGCTAGAAGGATTGTGGTGAGTTTGGTGCCTGGGACTACAAAATGAGTTTCAGGTCAGCCTAGACTAGAATGAGACCCTGCCTCAAAAAACAATTTGAAGAAAAAGAGAGAAGATACAGACAAAAAGAGTCTTAAGGGCTGGGGAAATGGATCAGCGGTTAAAGGTACTTACTTGCAAAGCCTTTGGCCTGGGTTCAAATGTCTGGTGTTCATTTACAGCAGCAAGAGACCCTGGCATGCCCATAAATGCACCCGCACACATGTGCAAATAAATAATGATGGTGATAGTTGTACGGGGCAAGGGGTGATACGGAATCAAGAAACCTGAAAAGCGTTCTGGAACTCAAGTTCTTTTGCTTTAGTTTGCTTGAGCCTGAGCCTTCATCCAAAATCTCAAGTCATTTTCAGTCAGAAATTCCTTGTGGTTTCTTTCCATCTGTCTTAATGGCTATGTACTTAAAACTTATTTTGGGGAGATGGAGAAAGGAGGATCAAGAGCTCAAAGTCATCTTCAGCTACATGCGAGTTTGAAGCCATCCTGGGCTACATGAGACCCAGTCTCAAAAAGCACAGAGGTTTGCTTCAGGTCCCAGTGACAAGAGATTCCACCCAAGCCAAATCATTGGGTCCTGGATCTGCCTTTCTTTCCCAGGCAGCATTACCTTGGATAAGTCACAGCCGTTGTTCTGCTTTTCTGTCTTCCTCCTCTAAAACAGATTGATAAACTTATTATGAGATATTTTTCCCCCTTCAGGTGACAGCATTCGAAGGTACAGTCTCCTACAGGCAAAAAAAATGAACAACTCAGTAGCCATGGACTCTAAAGAGGTTCCATCTCTTCTGAGTTCTTGGCATACTTTTCAGTAAATAGCAGATCCCTTAAAGCAACACTTGCTCTTGTAGAACTTGGGGTGGGAAGGTAAGACTCACTGTCCACCTCCCTCTGTGGAGTTTCAGGTACCAGGCTTCCAGCTGGATTTTTCCAGCCAACAACCTTGATCAAATTCCATGCCTCTCTTGGCTAGAACATAAACGTGAACATGCATGCTTTAATTAAAAAGAAAACTGAGATAAATATTATCAAGGTCTAAGTTTAAACTGTGGTCCCTTACTGTTAAGAATGCAAGGAAAGAAAAAAATACAAAGCAAGAATGTGAGGACCACTAGTTCAATCTCTAGCACAAAAACAAAGTGAAGGAGGAAGGGGGAGGAAAGGGAAGGAAAGGAAAAGATCTAGGACCCTCTAAAGTCTCTGTGGATATTGCAATCCCTTTACCTTTTGTGACATGGTACGTGGATATTACTTAATTTGGAAAATACTTTCCATTTGCTAAGAAATCAGCAGCTCCCTTTTCTTTCCTTTTTATTTTTTAATTGTATTTATTTGTAAGCAGAGGGAAAGAGTATGGGCACTAGGGCCTCTTACCACTGCAAATGAAAGGCAGATGCATGAGCCACTTTGTGCATCTGGCTTTATGCGGGTACTGGGGAATCAAACCTGGGACAGCAGGCTTTGCAAGCAAGTGCCTTTAACCCCCCCCCCAGCTCCCTTTTTATCTGATTTATAGGGTATGATTTTGACAGTAAGATGAACCAAGATTCTCACTTAGTTGCACACTGCCTTAAAGACTCCATCCTAGGAAAGTAGTCAGAGGAGAAACGGGACACCCTAACTGAGCAGAAAGAACACCTTCCCATCACATGGTATCGTCAGTGTGTAGTTTTCCTCCTATTCCAACTCATGTTTCTTTTTTTGCAGGCTCTACGGTGGGAGTTGTCAAGGAGGTGAATGTGGTCCCATGCCCCACACAGCCCTGCGAACTGCACAAAGGACAGTCCTACAGTGTCAATGTCACGTTCACCAGCAGTGAGTAAACATGGCTTTTAGCATAAAGTCAGGTAATGGGATGCAGGGAGTGATGATTTGTAGTCAGGAACTCTGTGACCTCCTTTCTGGCTTGTACAAAGCTAGAATTCAAGCCAGGTGTGGTGGCGCACGCCCTTAAACCCAGCACTCGGGAGGAAGAGGTAGGAGGAGCACTGTGAGTTTGAGGTCACCCTGAGACTACATAGTGAATTCCAGGTCAGCCTGGGCTAGAGCAAGACCTTACCTCGATAAACCAAAACAATTTTTTTTAATTTAAAAATAAAACAGCTAGAGTTCACTGTGCCACTGGCAGGACAGACTCTAAGCTCTGTGCTGTCCATTACTCGCCTCATTCTATAAGAAACTCTGGGAGGCTGGATTGAGAAAAATGAGAAGATTTAATTTACGGTTCTGGCCAGAACTAGGGAGGAAAAACCCTAATTTCTCTATTTTTCATATGGCAGTCTTACAACTTACAGAAAAGACTAAACAACAGCCAGGAAATAAGTAGGTTTAGCTGAGGAAAAGTTACATGAAAGCTCTTCCTCTCAGCATGGGACTTTAGGGGAACTTTCACCTCCCCTCCCCCAGGCCCACAAGCTCTGTTGTTACAGCTCCGGACACTCTCCCATATGCTCTTGCCCATGGCTGCCAGACTCCCTTTCAGCATGATTTCTCAGAGTCCACAGATTAGAAAAGGCAGCCTGGCTTTTTGCCTCTCTTGGCCCATAATACACAGCAGGCTTTTATGGGTAATATCAGTAAATGAAAAGTTTACTGCCAAAAATCAGTGGCCCTGTTAGTTAAGGTTATTTGTCCAGGTGCAGCTCTGATAAGCTTGAGAAACTCTGAAAAGTGCTGCAGAGACACCAGCTTCTGCCCATTGCTTGCACCAGGCTAGGTACTGAGTGTGACTGCACAAAGAAGTGGACCCTAGGATTGAGAGGAACAGGCTTTCTGATTTGCTAGTGTGGCCATGCCAGTGGTTGAGAATATATCTGAAAATTGGGTTTAGAATTTGCAAATACACTATTTTCTTCACTATGTGATTCTTTCTTTTTAGCTACTGAATCTCAGAGTAGCACAGCTAAAGTCTTCGGAGTCCTAATGGGTGCGGAGATCCCCTTTCCCATTCCGGAGGCCGATGGCTGTAAGAGTGGAATCAGCTGCCCCATCCAGAAAGACAAGACCTACAGTTACCTGAATAAACTGCCAGTCAAGAGTATATACCCTTCTGTAAGTGTCACTGTTGTTAAGGACAGTGGAGGCTCTGGGCTGACTTAGAAATCTAAAGGCAGGAAGCAAAGACTGGGTTCAAGTGTCTCCAACACTTAGGAAGCCACAAAAGCTGAAGAGAGGAGGAGATAAGTCTGAGTGTTGAGAATCATGAGGTAGGGCAGGTCCTTCTCCAGGTGTGCCTTTGTTCTTTCTCTAGATCCTCAAGACCTTCCTATGCAGCAGGTGATATTATCTCTGTCTCACGTGAAGAAACCAGATTTCTTATTGTATGCAGTATGGACAGAGTTCATCAGTAGTCATGCAGCCCAAGTTTAGAGCTGGGGCTAATACACTCCAAAGCCAGTATAGTGTTAGAAGATTTTAGCCAGGTGACAAATAGTTGAAGGTCCAAGTTGTCTCTGCAGCAGCATCAGAAAACCCTAATTTCAAAAGAAAAGTAAATATTAAAAATTAAGCAGTTGAGTGTGCTTCCTGTGAAAGCATGAGGGTCCAAGACTGCCAGGGTTCATATCTCTAGATCCCACCTGAACAGCTGGGCGTGGCTACTCATGCCCGCAGCCCCACTCCCAGAGTGGAGCAGAGATGACAGAATCCACAGAGCCCCATAAGCTCCAGAAATAGTAAAAAGAGAGACTAGCTCAAAACAAGACCCAGGTGGAAGAGTGATGGAGTGGAATATCACACACACAACTTGATTCACACTTCTAAGTTTAAGGTCACAGGGGTACCCGTATCTGGTATGAAGAAAAATAGGAGGAATTAGAGTACACTCCTGGCTTCATTTCCCCAATTCCTTTTCTTTTTCTCCAGATAAAGCTGGTGGTGGAGTGGAAACTTATCGATGATAAGAAACAAAATCTCTTTTGCTGGAAAATCCCGCTACAGATCACAGGCTAGAGCTATCTGATGCCCTTAGTCTATGTGGTGGTGAGAGGCTATGGTGGATGGAGAACTTGAACCTGAAATCAAATCAGTGCCATAAGAAGGAGAGAATTTCAAGACTGCTGTTTTCTGCCACTCAAACCTCCACAAGTATCTAAGATCCCATTTCTTGAGAGCTCGGAACTGTTGCCTTTTAAGAAAGCTGAGAGAAGGGAGAGGGAGACACCAGGAATTAGCTTAACTGTCTCCATTGGATTAAGATAGACAGAATGGGGAGGAGGATGCTTAGGGATATCAGATAACTTGACTTAAGGCTATTGATCCTCAAAGTGGAGGATGACATCCAAGCTACTGTTGTCTAGCTGGGGACGTTACTTCTCAAGTTTCCTCATCTAAGTGCCTCACCAAGTCCAGTGCACCTGGCTGATAAATCTGCTGACTCTTGATAGTCCATTGCTTCAACAGTAGTGACTTGCTGTCCACTGTCCAGAGATCCAGGAAGGAGAGTGGAAAGCCAGCTCTGGTGTTTCTTGTTCTTAGTGGTTTTCATTAAAGGTAACAGTCGTTAGTAGATGTTGGATTTTTCTTTTAACAATATTAATTTGTATCCTCTTGTACTTGGAAATGAACTTTTGAATAACCAAAAGCTTATCATTCTTGCCTTCTACATTTGGGCTATGTTCCCCTGCTTCTTTCAGTCAGTGCATTCTCTTAGATTCATGAAGGCAGGTGCCCAGTTTTTTAGCTCCAGAGAAGACAGCTTCACAACATGCCTTTTTCCTCATTTTTTTCTCCAGTTAGACCTTAACCTATTCACACAAGGTGACCTTGTTCATTTCACACAACCTTACACCACCAAGCATGCTTGAAAGAAACAAGAGCACACACCACATAGTTATAACGCCTGAAAGAGTGATAAAGCATTGTGATATTTGGCGAGCCATCTGCCCCAGCAGGAAAAACATACAACCTTAAAG
The DNA here is from genome assembly GCA_004024765.1 of Zapus hudsonius. NCBI lineage: Eukaryota > Metazoa > Chordata > Mammalia > Rodentia > Dipodidae > Zapus > Zapus hudsonius. The sequence goes on along the minus strand of PVHP010035226.1, from coordinate 10,662 downwards.
TGTGAAGTTGGGTACATACCTGTAATTAATCCCATGAGTTCCAGGCCAGCCTGAACTACATAGTCTCTATTTCCTTCCCCCTTCCTTAAAAAGGCCTAGTTGGTGGTTCACCCCTATAATCCCAGCACTGGGCCTGGTCTACTTAGTAAATTCTAGGCCATCCAAGTCTACTGAGCTAGATCCTGTCTGAAAGCAACAGCAAAACACACACAAAAAAAGGAATATGGTGGTACACACCAGTAATCTCAGCTCTTAGTACATGGAAGAGGAGGATTAGAAGTTCAGAGTCATCTCAGTTATACAGCAAGTTTGAGGTCAGCCTGAGCCACATGAGACCTTATCTCCAAGTGGGAAAGAGCCAGTGGATGGGGAGGAGTGCTTTGGAATGTTGCCTTCTGGACATGAAATGGCATTTCCTTTGTGATCTCATAGCAATTCTTGTTACCTGTACGAGACTGCACAGCATTGGGCCATCTCCATCCCCCCATGGATGGTGGAAGAGGATAAGCAATAAGACATCCAAGGTGGAAAGAGAGGGGGCAGACAAGAGAAGGAAATGGGAAGAGATAATCATCAAAATCCCTTATATGGGGCTGGAAGATGTCTCAGCAGTTAAGGTGCTTGCCCACAAAGCCTAACAACCCAGGTTCATACCCCAGTACCCATGTAAAGCCAGATGCGCAAAGTGGCGCATTGTGTCATTTGCAGTTGTCAGAAGCCCTGGTGCACTCAATCTCTCTTTCCCTGCTTGCAAATAAAAATACATTATATAAAGTATGAAACAGTAAATTTTTTTATAATCTATGAGCATAACCTGAAGTATTTTTTTATATTTTATTCCTTTTCAAGTAGAGAGATATAGAGAGAGAAAGAGAGAGAGAGCATACCAGGGCCACCACCTTGTGGGTCTGGCTTATGTGGGTACTGGGGAATTGAACCGGGGGCCTTAGGCACTGGAGGCAAGTGCCTTAACCATTGAGCCATCTCTCCAGCCCATGAAACAGTAAATTTTTTTAAAGGGGGGATATGGGAAGATACAGAGGTTCAGTTAATTCAATCTTGGAGTTTCCTACTCTTGAAGTAACGAGGGGACACAGTTTGCTGTTTGGAATCCATGTATTCTGTTTGTTTTTAAATTGGGTCTTATGTATCCCTGACTGGCCTTGAACTTGCTATATAGCCAAGGATACTTTGAATTTCTGATCTTCCTGCTGCCACTTCCCAAGCACTAGGATTACAAGCATGTGCCACTATGTCCAATAGAAACCATGTACTTTAGCTGGGCGTGGTGGCTCACGCCTTTAATCCCAGCACTCGGGAGGCAGAGGTAAAAGGATTGCCATGAGTTCAAGGCCACCCTGAGACTACATAGTGAATTCCAGGTCAGCCTGGACTAGAGCGAGACCCTACCTCGAAAAACCAAAAAAAAAAAAAAAAGAAACCATGTACTTTAATCTTAGGTAGCAAAGGGATTATAACCCTATGCATAACTGAGTTGAGTTGTTCAGCATTGACTCACACCTGTAATCGCAGCACATGGCTCATTCTCATCTACATAGTGCCTTCCAGACTAGCCTTGACGACATGAGACTTCTTTAATCCCAGCACTCGGGAGGCAGAGGTAGGAGGATCGCTGTGAGTTCAAGGCCAGCCTGAGACTACATAGTGAATTCCAGGTCAGCCTGGGCTAGAGCGAGACCCTACCTCAAAAAACCAAAAAAAAAAAAAAAAAGACTAGTCAAGTATTGACATTGGTTGGATGGTCATCTTTTGTTAAATTGAGGCAAAAGGGAGAATTTTTTTTCAGGCAAATCCTGACTAATAAGCAGATAACTCATTTGGTTCATTTCTTTTCATGCTTAAAATTTCACTGTACAACTTGGACTATTTTTTTAGCCTATGAATTTCCCAGAAAAGCCACCAGGGGACAGCAATAGGTTAGGAATGAAGCTATTAGTGGCCAAGCTTGCTTAGTGTTGGCAGTCATTGAATGGCTGTTCTACATAGATAAAATCTTGTGTGTCCTGTCTATCACATCAAGTGCACCCTGTCTTCCCATGCAAATGCTACGTGTATCTCAACCATGGCTACTTGCTGAGGTCTCTAGCTTCCAACAGCCTGTAGTTGACTCCTGGTTCTTCCATTATGAGCTTTAAATCATTTTGTCTCTCTGTTTCAGTTTGTTTCCTTGACTGTTAAATAGGTACAATAATAATGCTGTGCTTACTAAGTGAAATGAGGTGTGGAGAGCATATAGATGATCTATCATGTTAGCTATTGTTCTAGGACACTCTGTTCTTTGTCTAGAAATAATAGGGAAATCAGGAGGCTGAATCTGATGTGTGGTAATGTATCTCTTCAGAAAAATAAGGCTATCTTCTATGTACAAAAGTCTGACCAGGCATGGTGGTGCATGCCTTTAATCCCAGCACTGGGGAGGCAGAGGTAGGAGGATTGCCGTGAGTTCGAGGCCAGCCTGAGACTATGTAGTGAATTCCAGGTCAGCCTGGGCTAGAGTGAGAGCCTACCTCAAAAACCAAAAAAAAAAAAAAACCTTTCTGGAAAAGCTCAGTTCTCATATACGTATGCTGACTTTGTTTCCAGAAGGTTCCTCTTGCTACTTAAAAGCTAACAGCTACCGACCCTGCATTTCATACTCCTTTGTCCTCATGTGTTAAAAGACAACAGGAGAAGCCTACAGTTTAGGACTGTTTACCTGCCAGCTACCAGGAAGCTCAATAGCTTCAGCTACAAGCTAGGTAGGACGCCCATGGGGAGGATTAGTTTGAAAGGTCATCTACAGAAAGTTCACAGTCATTAACACCGAAAAGCATTGAATCCTATGTATACAAAGGGTTATGTTCTTTCTGACACATCTCAGGTTTTTCTGAGCAAACCTTGAGTCTTAGACCCAACTCTTTCCTTACAGATCAAGACAGGTAAATCTCAGACTTCAGTTGTTTAATTAATTGAGAAGCATCTCTATTTAGAGAATAAGGGGCCACAACACTTCACATCCCCAACTTGGAAAAAAGGGTGAAGAGTGTGTGTGTGGGGGGTACTTAGCCTGATTGTCATGCTAATAAAAACCAACAAGGGTAGAGTAATTTCAAATGCTGTGTTCTTGGCTTTGAAATCTTATTTTTTGTTTTAAGAAACAGAATGATCTTGGTCATGCTTCATAAGGAGTGCTAGAGCAGGCTGGTCTTGGAGAACACCTCCAGGCAGCGGAGAGGTGACTTGAATTGGGTGAGGTCAACTAAGAGAAGATGGTCTTGGATGAACAGTTTGCGTTAGTAATTCAAGAAGCAGCAATGTCTCATCGTGAATTGACATGAGGACAGAGTTATGTACATAGGGAAAGCATTGGCACAGACAGAGCTGTGTATGAGAAAGTCATAAGGGTGAGAGACACTGTAAATAAGTGCTTTTCCCAAGGCCCCCTGGGATGGAGACAGAACCAAGAATAGAGATTAGGCTGGGCCTTACTAAAAGTCTCTTATTGCCTTGAGTTGTTTGCTGGTGAGTGTTGGAAATGAAGAGAGGGAGGGACAATGCCGTGTGACTCCATAGATGTTGACTACAAGTCTTTAGAGGAGTTGAATTATTTTGGGTGGTTGTGTCTTTTCCTCTCCAGAGAATCTGTGCCTAACCCTCAGCTTATAAACCAAATTCCATTCACTTAACAGCTGTCAGTCGACTAGCAACTGAATGGTCTGGGTGTTAGTTGCCATGGAAACAGCTAAAAGGCCCATTGCCATGGGAACCTACCATGTTCTCCAGACCAGGGGTTGGTTTCTAAAAAGGCATGGTGGTGGAGTGAGGCCAGGAGTTGGGTTGCATAGGTGCAGAGGGTCCCCTAAGAGGGTGATTAGTGTGCATGGGAGGACCTGGCCAGCTCCTCCGGTATCTTCCCTACCTGTCTGCTCATTGGTCAGTGGTCATGTTCCCAATGGACAGTAAGGGCATGAGATCCTGAAACAGATTTGGCATGCCAACAATGCCACCACCTCTTCTGCAGGGGCTCTGGGAGGGAATGTCTTGGCTCTCCCTGGCAGACCCCTCTCCGCAAATCATGTGTCCCAGATAAGCTTAGCCAGCAGGTGAAAGGATCAGCTTAGCTCTGACTGCCAGTGAGTCAGGCCACTAAGGAACTTGGCCAAGATACAGATCAGAAAGTGGAAAGGCAGGCCAGTAGCAGCAGGAGTCAACAGAGAAATGTTTCACTCTGCTCTCTCTGCACCCCATACCCTTGTGCCTCAGGTAGATCAAAATTTAAACAACATTGAGTTGATGTTTCTCAATGTATGTACACAGTGGTTGTAAGATTCGTTTTGGGGGCTGAAGAGATGGCTCAGTGGTTAAGGCACTTGCCTCCAGTGCCTAAGGCTCTGGGTTCAATTCCCCAGTACTCACATAAGCCAGACCCACAAGGTGGTGGCCCTGGTGCGCTCTCTCTCTCTCTCTCTCTCTCTCTCTCTCTCTCTCTCTCTCTCTCTCTCTCTCTCTCTTTCTGTCTCTCCACTTGAAAATGAATAAATAAAAAATTTAAAAAGATTCTTTTTGGTGTTTTGCAATCAAGGGAAAGAACTTGTAAGTCATGAGACAAAGAACAGCCCAGTGGCTCAACCTTTAACCACTAATAATGTGCAAAGTATAGACTGAAGAAACTAGACCAACTGCTTGTGATCACTGAGATCCGGAAGGGTGTTTGAGTACTACAGGCACGTGGACATAGCTCCCAGTGCCTGTGAGGGTGAGGAAAATTTCAGGTCTAAGGACAAGACATTTGATTGAGAGACCATCTCCCACACCTGTGGCTCAGGAAACTTGACCTGGTTCTTTAGAGCTGTGTGCTATTGGTTCTCCTACTCTGGCCTTGTCCTGCCTGGAGTTTATGGTCAAATAGCCTCCTGAGGAGCTTCAGAGCCTAGGGACTTAGCACCAGGGAGACAGATGCCACCAGGATTGGAACCATTGGACATTTCTCCAGAACCTGTGGGGGAAGGGTTTCCTTTGGGGAAGCAGCAGTTATTTGGAGATTTAATTTTAGTTGGGGTTACAGCTCCTCTCCAACTTTTTCCAGCCAATTTACTTTGGATAACTCTTTAGGTCTCAATTTCCTCAGCTGTAAAGCATGATGATAAGAACACCCACCTCCCATCTCAGGGTAGGTCTGATGACAACGTGAAGTCATAAGCTCCCAAGGAAGATCATTCTTGTTATGACTGCCCTTCCTAGATGAGAAAGGAATGTTGCAACCATGGAAACTGCTCAATGGCCTAGAATCAGATCCAGGTCTAATTCCAGGCACCTTTCAAGACCCATGGTCTTCTTGATGTCCCGCTCTGCTTTGTCTTCAGTAAGCCAGACTCCAATCCTCTCAGTAACACTTAACCACACGCTTTTTCATGTGTAGTGTTTCTGTGTCAGCTTACCTTCCTACTGGACGAGGATTGCCCGTTCATCTTCAAGTAAACACCTAGAACTTAGCACGCAGCGATTTTCTTATTTTTTATTTATTTGCAAGCAGAGAGATGAGAGAGAGAGAGAGAAAGAGAGAGAGAGAGAGAGAGAGAGAGAGAATGTGTGTACCAGGACCCCCAGCCACTGCAAACTCCAGACGCATGCACTGCCTTGTGCACTGGGAGATCAAACCTGAGTTATTAGCTTTGCAGGCAAGTGCCTTAACTGCTGAGCCATCTCTCCAGTCCATAAATTTCTTTAATAGGGAAGAGTGCCACTTTCTTTGAGGTTTGAATTTGACCATTTAACCCAAAAGGGAAGGAAGAGTAGCAGTTGGTTTGGTTTTGTTCTCATAAAGAAGGATACAGTAATGCCCTGTCGCAGGTGGGCAGTTTGAATCTTCTGGAAGTCAGTTGCTATCAGCCTGGGACTCATTGACATCTTCCTTCATCTACAACCTGGAAGCTCCCTGGCCCTGAGCCCCACTTCCCTCCTGGCTGTCCCTCTGTCTGTCTTCACAGTCAGCAAGCAGGCCCCATCTGCCCTCCTTGTTTCTCCGTCTGGGTGTTGTAGTCAGTCTTCTTGTTGCTGCAACAAAGAACCTGACCAAAAGCAGCTGATGGGAGGAATGGGTTTATTTTGGCTTACAGACTTGAGGAGAAGCTCCATGATGGCAGGGATAACAATGACATGAGCAGAGACTGGACATCACCTCCTAGCCAACATCAGGTGGACATCAGCAGCAGAAGAGTGTGCCAAACACTGGCAAGGGGAAGCTGGCTATAGCCCCCATAAGCCTGCCCCCAACAACACGTCTCCTCCAGCAAGGTTCCAATTCCAAAACTGCCATCAGCTGCAAATCGAGCATTCAGAACACTGGTTTGTGGAGACCTGGATCAAACCATCACACTAGGTCTCTGTGATGGCTCCTGGCTCCCCAAGGGCAAGTTGACCGAGGAGCCTCTGTGAGAGTGACCAGCACATCTGACTCACATACTGTCCTCTCTGGTATGCGAGCATCTGCTGCCTCTGGCAGACCCCTGTGGCTTCCCACCACTATTTGCCAGCATGGACAAAACCCAAAGAGCTCTGGAGCATTTTCCAGACTGGTGAAGCCGAGAACCATTTCCTTTCAGGATGGGTAACGGGAAGTGCTGGGGTTAGAGTACAGCAGTGGAGGGTAGGAGAAAAGGCCTCTATGTCTGACTTATTTCAATGTGACCTTGGGTGAATGACCTTTAGGTGAATGCCTCCTAGAAGTATCATGTGGACTAAAGGAAAGGATGGCTGTGCCCAGGTAGCTTGGAAATACAGAGAATGGATGCTGAGAACTCATAGTTCCATGGATCTTCCTACTCAGGTCCTGTTAACTAGATTAACCGGCTGGGCACACCCACAGAAATCCAAAACCCCACAAGAAAAACAAGATCATGGATTCCATCACCATAAGAATGAGAGTTTGGGGGGCTGGCTAAGTGGTTAAAGGCACTTGCAAAACCTGATGCCCAGTTTCAATCCCCCAGTATCCATTTAAATCCAGATGCACAAAGTGGCACATGCATCTGGAGTTTATAGTAGTGGGAAGCCCTGGCATACATATTCTCTTTCTCAAATTATATATATATATATATATATATATATATATATTTTTTTTTTAAAATGAGGCTTGGTGGCGTGCCTTTAATCCCAGTACTTGGGAAGCAGAGGTAGGAAGATTACCATGAGTTTGAGGCCAGCCTGAGATCACAATTCCAGGTCCGCCTGCGCTAGAGGGAGACCCTACCACTGGGAAAAGAAATAAAAGAGAATGAGGGTTTTTCATTTGCTTGCTTGTTTAGGGATTTCATCCAGAATCTTTGGTATGCTAGGCAAGTGTTCTACCACTGAACTATATCCTAAGCCCTTAATTTTATTTTGAGACAAGGTCTTGGTTGGTCAAGCTGGCCTGGAGCTTGAGATCCTGTTTCCTCAGCTTCCTGGGTGCTGGTATTACAGGTGCATACCGCTGGGTCCCATGAAATACTTTCTCAGTTGTAAAACAGACCTGCCTGTCATCCAACAGACTCTCCCAAAACGCTAGCCTTGAGGGTCCAGAAGTCTTAAGCAATCGGATTCCTTAGCCATCCTGTTGTTCATCATGTTGCATTGGTACAGACAGAACAGTGTAAATTATTTTCAAACCAACACTTTCTTTATACCTTTTAAGTGCCAGGGACTGTGCTGGCTGCTGGAAACTTTAATTTTAAAAAAGAGGACGGTTTAGTTCCTGCCTTCAAAGAGCTCAGAGTCGAGTGGAGGAAAGGCTAGAAGCAAGCCATCCCTGGGATACAGTGAAACAATGGCATGACAGTCACATGTGCAGAATACCATGGCAACAAGAACGAAGAGCACTGTGGGTGATTTGCTCTGGGAGAAGGAGTCAGGTTGGGCTTCTGCTTGGAGGATGGCTGGAAAAGGAGACGTGCAATTATGTGCTCTGTCGTTAACTCATCAAGTCTTTCACTCATCCAACAAATTGTCCCTACCCTTTGTCAGCTAAATATTTTGATTGTTTCTTTTTGAGATGGAGTCTCACTATGTACCCCAGCCTGGCCTCAAACTCGTGGCAGTCATCCTGCTTCAGCCTCTTGAGTGCGAGCACCACCCGGCCCAGCTAAAGTATTGACAGAAGCCTGTTTTATCTCTTACTTAACTTACAGCCTTGGCTCATTTGTTTTTACTTAACATTCCTCCTACTGAATTTACTGGGACAAGTAAAAATATTTGGTTATATCCTGACTAGGCAACCCAGTATATGTCCAGTTTTAATTATCTATTTGAATTTTAGAATTACGACCCCCACTTTTCTCCAGTCTGTCTTAAGTCACTTCCCTTTTTGTCTGTATTCTGACCACGATGGTCTCCTGTGGGTTCCTCATGTGGACGTTCTCCTTTTCCCAGCCACGGGACTCTTACACATGTGTTCCCTCACTCCACCCACTTTCATTTAGCTGACTCACATTCTTCTCTCCATTTCTTTTTTTTAATTTTTATTTTTTTGGTTTTTCGAGTTAGGGTCTCACTCTAGTCCAGGCTGACCTGGAATTCACTATGTAATCTCAGGGTGGCCTTGAACTCACAGTGATCCTCCTACCTCTGCCTCCTGAGTGCTGGGATTAAAGGCATGCGCCACCACGCCCCACTTCTCTCCATTTCTGTTGAAATGTCTCTTCCTCAGGGAAGTCTTGACCACTTCCCCTGATCACGTCAAGCACTGGCTATCCATTCTGCATCTTATTTTCTTCCTTTATGGCATAACTCAAAATTACATACTAACATAATTTTTTGATTATGTCTTTCCCATCAACTTGTAAACAGAATGAAAAATTCTTTTTTAAAATATTTATTTATTTGCAAGGAGAGAGAGACAGACAGACAGACAGACAGGCAGAGAAAGAGAGAATGAGTATGCCAGTGCCTCTGGCCACCTGCAAACTCCAGATGCATGTGCCACTTTGTGCATCTGGCTTTACGGGTACTGGAGAATCGAACCTGGGTCATTAGGCCTTGCAGACAAGCACCTTAACTGCTGAGCCATCTCTCCAGCCGCCGCCCCCCCAATCTTTTTTAAAATATATTTATTTGCAAGCAGAGAGAGAGGAGAGAGAATGTGTGTGTGAGAGAGAATAGGCACATCAGGGCCTTTTGCCACTGCAAACAAACTTCATATGCATGTGCCACTTTGTGTATCTGGCTTTATGTGGGTGCTGGGGGATTAAACCTGAGCTGGCAGGCTTTGCAAGCAAGAGCCTTTAACCACTGAGCCAACTCTTCAGCCCAAACATCTTTTTTTCTGTCTCCTTTTCCTTTTTTCCCGTGTGTGTGTGTGTGTGTGTGTGTGTGTGTGTGTGTGTGTGTGTGTATTTGAGAAGCCATAATAAACGATACCAAATGCCAAAACAAACAAGGGCCAGAACCAAACAAGGAGCCTTGTCTAAGAAGAAAGACATAGAAAGAAGCTAAGTCAGGGGAGGGATGTCTCAGACCAGAAGGTTTGAAAGGGTAGAAGGTCAAGTTGGAATAGGCTGGAGCTGCCAGGCTAGGTCAGCCCTAGCGGGTAGTGTGAGAAGAAGGGAGAATGCTGACCTCTGCTGTCTTATTATATCTGTCTAGAGTTAAAATCAGCAAACAGGCATTAGGTATATCTCTGGTGCTCAGGATATTTGTGTCCTCTGGTTGTAAAATAATGTGTTCAGAATCCTGGGAAGAAACACTAGGATTAACCCACTTTCCTGCTGTTTGGGTATTATAACTAGAATTTGAGGATCAGGGTGTCAGGTAAGGGGAAGCTCATTTTATATCAAAAGTAACAGTGATATAGAGTAGAATGTAGATTTCATATGGTCATGAAAACTCAGATGAGCAGGATATGGTGGTACGTGACTATAATCCCAATACTTGAGAGATAGAGGCAAGAGGATCAGAAGTTCAAGTCCATCTTCTAGCTATATAGCAAGTCCAAGGCCACCCTGAGCTACATAAGATCTTGTCTCAAAAGGCAAAACAAACCCTTAGATAAGGGCCTGGAGAGATGGCTTAATGGTTAATGGCACTTGCTTGCAAAGTCTGTTGGCCAGGGTTCAATTCCCCAGTCAGTCATGTAATGCTAGATTAACAGTTATTTGTAGCAGCAGCAAGAGACCTGGTATAACACACACACACACACACACACACACACACACACACACACACACACACATATGATTTTAAAAAAGAAACACAGTGCTGAAGAGATGGCTCAGCAGTTAAGGCACTTGCCTGCAAAACCTTACAACCTAGGTTTGATTTTCCAGTACCCACGTAAAGCCAGATGCACAAAGTGGTACATGCACCTAGAGTTTGTTTGCAGCACCTGGTGGCCCTGCCCCCCCCCCTCTCTCTCCTTGCAAATAAAAATATTTTTAAAAAACACTTCAGATGAATTTTTTTTGTTTTGTTTTTTTGAGGTTGGGTCTCACTCTAACTCAAGGAACTCACTCTGTAGTTTCAAGCTGGCCTGTAACTCACAGTGATCCTCCTCTTTCTGCCTCCCGAGTGCTGGGATTAAAGACAGGTGCCTGGCTGAGCATTTTTTTTTAATCTTAAATATATGTTTATTGTCCATAATGTGTTACATTATTCAGTGGGCAAACAATGAGTTGTTATCCCCAATTCCCC
>PVHP010035225.1:0-18604 GCA_004024765.1 Zapus hudsonius | reverse complement strand
CAAGCATCCCACAGATGAGAGCCTTTTGCTGGCAGAGGAGCCAAGGGTCAACATGGCGTTTTTGCTATTTGTGTGTGAATATGTGCGTTTAAAGTTGATAGTGCTTTACAAAAGCACAGAGGAAACAGTATGCAAAGCCTGGGTTTTACTTCTTAAGAAACACAGGGCAGTGGGCAGGTCTGGAGGAGGGAACATGAGCCTTGAGGTGAGACTTTGCTGAAGCTAATGACTGAGGGCTTCTTGCCCTGTTCTGTATGTCAGTCATTGTTAATCAGAGCTTCCATAGTTTGCGTCCCTCTTGGAATTCCAAAGCCATTGTTGCTTAGGTGCTGCTGACTTTGAGTGAGTGCCTGGCAAGGTTTGTGTTGTGTCTTTTTTCCTCTTCCCCCACAGCCTTGGACTTGAATTTTGTGAGGGACAGATGTGCTATGGGCTGTGACTCTTGAGGGTTTCTGCCCAGGAGGAAGGTCTCAGCAGATGCCAGTTCAGTGCTTCCTGTCCTGTTAGCTTCTAGGAAGAGGAGTTTTGGTGGCCAGCTGGGGCCACCAAAAGCTATCCCAGCTTGGGCTGCATTGGCTACAGGGTTGTTGCATTCCTGATAGGGGAGGAAGGCAGGCTTTGCTGTCGGCAGGCTACTTTCCACCCTAGTGACCTGTGATCTGAACAAACATTCCCCTGGTGTACTCTAGCTATTAAACCAAGGGTGGTAGGAGCTACCAGTCTTCAAGATTCCTTCAGCATAGGTGGTTTGTGAATCTTTTAGTGTAGGATCGGGTAGGTGTGGATCCTATCCTTTGATGGGACACATGAGATGAGTTGCTGGCCAACTCCCTGGCTGGTGGGATTCTTGGGGCAGGAGACATTACATAGACATTTCTGTCTTGTTCTGATTCATGCTGTCGACTGCCGCCCACATCTGGCCCTGGAATTTTCGCCTCCACTCCCCTGCCCAGTGACCTGTGGACAAATGAGCACCTGGCTGCTCCAAGACAGCGTGTGGAGGCCATGGGCTGCTCAGACCAGCTCAGGGAAAACACTTCCTCTCCCAAACCACACCAGCAGGCACTGAGGTAGGAATGCAGACAGAGAAGAAAAACAAAAGTGGCCTGCCTTCTGTGCACATGCCAGCCACTCAGTGGGTCACTTTCTCGGAGCTCGGGTGTTTTCACACACTGATAAATTCTCTAACATTAGCCAGGTGTTCCACAGTTCACTTTACTTCCAGCTAGAACTGGAGTTAGTACAGACCATAGGTTAAAAGGCTCAACCCCACAAGCCTACCCAATGTATATATGTATGTATGTATGTACTTGTGTTTGTATGAATGAATGAAATATGTATGTAGGTATGCAAACAAGTAAATATTCCAGTCATCGGGCTGAGGATCCTCTCAGGAATGCATCCATTTTCCTCTGGGTCTGCTTTAGCCTACTGCTGGGTGCTGAGGGGCTTCTGGTCCTGGGTGCGTCTTCACGGCCTCTGCCTGTCAGTATACCATGTGTGGTACTGCCACCACTCACCCCTCCTTCCCTTCTGGGTCCCTGGATGCCTCAGAACAGTAGAATATGTTCAGAGATCAGCCTTGCTACTGGCTGGAAGTTTGTCTCTCTGTTGCTGTTGGGGTGGGGAATGGCTGAGTGTCATCATAAACATAGCAGAGGTCCAAGATAAAGAGGATCTAGGATTACAGTTTCTAGAAATGAGATTTATTTGCAGCTCCAAGGGGAGATTTTGAGAAGGGGCACAAGGGAGGGTGAAGAGCCAAAGCATGGGCTGCTACAGTTCATGGCCCAAGAGGGAGGAAGGGGGATTTGAGGTGGCACATTCCTGAGCAGCATGGAGTGGGTCACTGGTGGGGGGAGAGAGAGTACAAGCCAATTGGCAAGCATGGAAGAAATGGAGAGAGCCCACAGCTGTCCTGCAGCAGGTGTACAAGGCCATCCTGCAGCTGTCGCCGACATACTGGTTAAGGACACCAGCAGCCCCCTTGAGTGAGGGAGAGAGTGGGAGAGAGGGTCACAGTTGGAGGACTGCACAGCTGCAGCTAGATGGTCCTAGTGAGGAAGTGAGGGTGGTGTTTGTACCAGAACCTGCAAATTCTCCAGAGGCATGCTTCTCAATTGCAGCCAGCTGCCTGCTGATCAGAAGCAGGCCTATGGGATAGGATCTGCCTGGCTGTCAGAATCACATGACCTGTGAGGCAGCTTCCAGCCCATGCACCTTTCTTCTCTGTTACAAGATAAAGAAGTGGAGTGTTGGTCAGGCAGAAGGCAGCAAGCACAGCTGTGGGGTGAGGTCTCATTTGTTCTCTTTGGTCATGGAGAGTGAAGAGGTCTCTAGATGTCCTGTCTCCATTTCCTCTCTGAGCTAGGTATGTTCTGAAGGTCTCAAGTGACTCCTTCCTGGTGGCTGTTAGGCAGATGAGATAAAGGTTTTGGGCATGTGTATTAGTTACCTTTGGATCACTATAGCCACAAAATTTGACAGAAACAAGTTAAGGAAGGAAAGTGTTACCCCATCCTTAATGATTTCAGTCCATCATGATAGGGAAGGCATGGTGGAGTTGGTAAGGGGTAGAGTAGGAGGGTGGCAGACATGCCCCCATCATCCTGGCCTGGGAAGCAGGACAGGCCTAAGGTCTGGTTCAGGGTTCACCTCCTAAATGTTCCATGGCCTTTTAGAATAGCCAAGGAACAAGTGTTCAGAACCTGAACCTGATACAAACCCAGCAGCATTAGGTTAGGGGTGTGTGTGTGTGTGTGTGTGTGTGTGTGTGTGTGTGTGTGTGTGTAGTATGCAGGGGGCATGTATGTGTTTGTGCATGTGTGTAGAGGCCAGAAGTAAATGTTAGGTGTCTTCCTCGGTCACTTTGCCCTTACTGTTTTCAATTAAGACCTCTGACTGAACCAGGAGCTCCCCATTTGGGCTAGACCAGCTGCCCACAAGTCCTAGGGCTTCTCTTGTATCTGCCTCCCCAGCCCTGGGATTAAAAGTGTGTGCCTCTGTGTCCAGCATTTTCACATGGTGCTGGGTATCTGAATTTAGGCTTGCACAGCAAGCTCTTTACTGACTGAGCCATTTCCCCAGCCTCATTTGAACATAGTGAGGATGTGGGCTGGTGGTGGCCGAGTTAGGGGAAGAGCTGCCTTATGCCTGTTTCCATAGATGCCCTTAGTGGCTGACATCAGCCAGGTATTCAGTATAACAGTTCAGGACTTTCACATCAGTTGATTGGAGGAGAACAGTGCCATGTGTAACAAATTGGTTATGAAACAGCTAAGAGAGCTAAGATGGTTGATGTGGGTCAGAATTTGCAGAAGGCTGGAGCCGTGGGTAAAATTTATGAGAGTAATTTAGCAGGAGCTCAGGTAATGGCCCATCACCCAGAAAATCTGTGCTCCCATTCACGGAGCACGCAGCTTCCTCCACAGGTAGGAGGAAGTTGTCTGTCCTGCTGGGTGCTCCTCAGACCACACCTGGGGGCTTAGGGTCTGACTAGCCTCACAGGGAGGGAGGAGGGGATCTGGCTCAGAACTCTTCCAGGTGGGAAGGAGAGGATGAGAGCAGGGTTGGAAGTGGTGTCTTGGGGAAGGAGAGGGGAGAACAGAAGGACTGGTTTGGATCAGCTTGCTCATGGGCCTCCAGGACAGAGCTCTTCCCAGCAGGCAGGCGATACTCTTGCCAGGAAAGGCTAAGAGCCCTCCCAAAGTAAGGGCAGTCCTGTGTGTCTCTGTGTGAGGGCTGCCCCACCTGAAGTCCCTCCAGGTCTGAGCCACCCTGTCTGGGGCTGAATGGGTCCTGTGTGAGTTATTTTAAGCTTGGAAGAGTGGCAAGGCCATGTGCGGTGGAGGGGCAGCCTCAAGTATGGTCAGAAGTGCCCGCCTGAATTGGGCCTTTCTAAAGTGAATGCCGAGGGTCTGTATATGAGCAGTGAGCTTCACCTGTGACCCGGCTTCCCTCCAGAGGCAACTTGTGCTGGCTGCCTAATGTCTTGTGGACTGTGTATATGCACATGCACACCTCCTAGCTTGTGGGTTTCCACTGTCTTTTTTTTTTTTTTCGAGGTAGGGTCTCGCTCTAGTCCAGGCTGACCTGGAATTCACTATGTAGTCTCAGGGTGGCCTCGAACTCACGGCGATCCTCCTACCTCTGCCTCCCAAGTGCTGTAATTAAAGGCGTGTGCCACCACGCCTGGCTTTCCACTGTCTTTTTTATTGATTACATATGCACATGGTCTTGCGGCATGATTAATAATGGGGTTCATTTCATTTCTCTAAATACAGATCCAGGTACTTCTGAAAATAGCTAGTGTCTATTGCAGAGAACTGTTGTGCTATATTTAACCAGTGGAGTCCACGTCTATACATTATTTCACATAGGTGTGTCAGGACCAACGCAGATGAGTACCTACAGTGGGCTGAGAGCCAAGTCTACCTGTTTGGGACCACTGCCACCTTAAAGAAATTATTCGGCTTAAAACCATGTGCCCAGGGCAGACAGACTCTTGTAGGTAGAGAATGTCCAGATAGTGGTTGTCACAGTGGGGTCCTCGGATCAGTACCATCACCTGGGAACTTGTTCAGATTGAGGTTCTACTGACCCAGAAACTCTGGGCGTGGGGCCCATAGTGTGTTTTAACCTTGAGGTAACTCAAATTCATAGTGTGTGACACTGAGGTGTGAGAAGGAGCAGCTGTCCTGGGACCCACAGATATGACTGCTGAGAAAGCCCACATTTCCTGGTGTGCCCTCACCTGTCCCCAGGCCTCTGCTGACTGCAGCAGTAGCAGCTGCTATGTGGCAAGAGCAGGCAGGTTTGGTCCGAGTGGCTGACCTATGGCGCTCTTGGGCATTGTAATTGACATGGTGTTGAGAACCTGTGTATGGAGGGACTGGGAGAGCAGGTGGCTTCCACGTCTCTTTCTCTGGCTGTTCCTTCCATCTGCTGGAAAGTCTCATACTCTGAGCCTCATCTGCCTCAACTGCTGTGATTTGCAGCCCTGGAGCAGTCGGCCCTTCTGAGCCCCTCTTGTTTTAGGAATGCTGACCCCATACCTGACCCTTTGCCCTATGAACCAGTGGTTAGAGAATGGAAAGTGTGGCTTGGGTCAGACTGGGGTGCTGGGCTTGGGGTCTGTAGGTGGGATGCAGGGAGAAAAGTTCCTTTGAACTGCACCCCTCACTCCCCACCCTTGTTGCTGGATGGATACCCCAAGGCAATGTGCTCTCTGGCATTTGAGGTCAGTGAACAGGTCCAGACATGCATGCACCTTTGTGCCTTTGTCAGCAGAGGTAGGAGCCAAGTCTGGGTAAGGGATTGCCAGGGAAACCCCAGCAGTTTGTGGGTGGTGCCTTGGGGCCAGGCCTGCCCAGAGGGAGCTTTCGTGGGAGAGGGGAGAGGGTGATGTGGCTCCCAAAGGGGTCTAGTTGTGGTTTCCACTCAAGAAACATCCCAATGGTTAGGGCCCTTGACCAAGTCTGAATGTGTGTTCTCTCCCTTTCCAGGTCTAACCATGAGCTACCCAGGCTATCCTCCACCTGCTGGTGGCTACCCCCCAGCTGCACCAGGTAAGAGGGCTTGAGACCCATTGTAGAGAAGAATGGAGTCAAGTTTCCTGATGCCCTGCCACCCTCCTGGCAGGCTCTTGGTGACAGAGGCTAGAGAGACTAGATTTGGCTGGTTCCATAAGGCTCAGAACCAAGCCAGGCCTGGACCCTCCTGGCCTATTAGCTGGCAAGTAGACACATGCCTGGCCTGCTTGGAGACTCTTTCTCCTTTGCAAAGTGGTTTCATAGCTCTCCCCTCCCTGGGCCGTTAAAGCCATGGCAGCCTGTTCTTGTCATTCCACCCTGTGCTCATGGAGCGCTTTGCAGCGGCAGATCCCCCCTTGCTGCAAGAGGAAGTGGAGGCTTATTGTCAGCTGCTGTGAGCCCTGAGTGCTGGGCTGAGGCTATGCAACCAGATCCGAACTCAGCCCTGCAGCGGAGCTGTCTTCATTCCTAGGAGTCCTTGCCTGGCCTCTCCTTATTTTCCTAAAACGATATTTGGTTCCCACAGGACAGTGAAACCTGAGGGCTCCTGGGATGAGGGGAGACGAGGGTGTCTGAGTTGCGCTGCTCTTTGTCGCAGAGGACTCTGGGCATCGTTCCCTGTTGTGGAGCTGAGGTCCTTGGATGCAAGCTCCTTAACCCTCCCTTTCACCACCCAGCAGCGAGGGCACACCTGGGTGAGCTGGGCCATTTCTCTCTGATTTGCTAACACTGGCCTCAGCCCCCTGTTCTGTCATCCATGTGCTGCCACTGCCATGTGGGTCCTCATGCCCTGACCCAGCCTGAGGGCTGCACAGCAAACTTGAGGCACACGGCTGCCTTGGGCAGGCAGCAGCCATGGGACATCAGCTTCTCAGGCCTCACCACAGCAGGTTGGAACCCACACTAGTCAAGGTACCCACTCGCCTGCAAGGGTGAACTTCCGTACCTCAGGACATACATGGTCTCCTGGTCGGTCAGCTTCTCAGTGCTGTCTTCGTGTGGCTAATGGCAGTGCCTGTGTTTCCTGTGACTTCAGGAGTCCTTGGAGCCCCTAGAGCTCAACACTGTTAGGTGTTGTGCCTAGAGTCCTAGAGTGACTTGTGCCATGTCTGTCCTCCCATCACCTGCTGGTGGCTTTGAGAGGGCAAAGCCTGCCTGGGCCCTCCCTGCCTCCTGACTGCACCATAGAGTGCAGAACCTGCTCCCCCACCCCCCATCAGGGAGAGCCTCTCTTCTCCCCTCCCCTTTTGCCTTGGAGCTCATAACATTGATGTGAGACTCTGCTTGGCTGTCCCACCTCACCCCCTGGGCAGGGACAGACAGGGCTGATGGGCTTGGTGTTGCTTTCAGGTGGCGGTTCCTGGGGAGGTGCTGGCTACCCCCCACCCAGCATGCCCCCCATTGGGCTGGATAATGTGGCAAACTATGCAGGGCAGTTCAACCAGGACTACCTCTCAGGCATGGTGAGTCAGGCCCCTGCCGAAGCACCCTTAGTCCCATGGCTGCACAGCTGCAGGAATCAAGGCTGCTGGTCCCAGGGTGCTCCAGTGGCACCTCACATCTGTCCATGTGAGCACAAAGCTGCTGAGCTGTTACTTAGAATGCAAGGTCACACTTTCCCATCTGTTGTAGTCAGCCACATGGTGCTGGGATGAATCTTCAAACCAGGCATAATTTGGGGGAGGAAAGGATTTATTGAAACTACAGATTGAAGGGAAGTTCCATAACAGCGAAAGAGGCTGACCCTCTTTCACATGTCTGAGCAGAGAGAAAAACCCATCACCAACACCACACACAGAACAGCAAACAGGCAGGAGGGCGAAAGAGAATTTCTTCTCCTTTATATAGCCTTAGGGTGGGTCTTGCAACCCTATCCCAGACTTAATGGCTTCCTGAGTCTCTGGAATTTCCTTCCTGCATGGCCTACACAGGAAAGGATGTTTACTTCCAGCTTCTTTGAGCTTCTTTACATTCTGCCCCTTGCTGAGAGGCTGCCTTCCTGTAAACATCCTCAGAGACCTACCCAAGATAATTAAAAAGATCCAAGTTGACAACAAAACCTAACCATCACACCATCTGTATGAAAAAAATGGGATGCATTGGACTCATGGTCTCTCCAGATCTTTGCAGCACAAAGGACAGAGTAAGACAGGTACCTGCAAAGAAGTTTACTGAGCACCTCTCAGTGAGTTCAACACAGGGCCTGAAGGGAGGTTTCAGTGCATATGTTTATGCATGCAGGGGTGTGTGTACAAATGGGTGATTGTTCTGGTTAGTATTAAGTGGATGCGTAGTGGGTTGCATAGGGCAGACATTCTAATGTTATTTGGTTTGCTTTTAAAATAATATATTTTATAATCTGAAAGCAGATGTGTTCTTAGTGAGAACAGCATAACCAGTACACACCCAGATTGTGCCAGGCCCAGTTGTAGGCACTTGGGATACATAAAAACCACAAATGGAAATTTCAACTCTAGCACATGTAGCATCTATGGGAACAGACAGACAGACAGACAATCAGACAATGGCATCGCTTACCAGGTGTCAACAGTGAAAGTGGGGAGGAGAGAGGTGCTTCACACTCGGGAGGTAAATACAGGAGGATGGAGTTTTGAGGCCAGCCCAAACTATATAAAGAGACCCTGTTGCAACAAAAATGACAGCAGCACAGGATAAAGGGAGAAAAAAGCTGGGCCTCGTGGCACAGGTCTGTGATCCCAGCTACTTGGAAGGCTGAGACAGGAGGATCAAAAGTTCTAGGCCTGCCTGAGCAACAAAGTGAATTCAAGGCTTGTCTGGACAATTTAGTCAGTGTATCACTTTCTCATGGCTGGAACAAAGTCCTCATCCAGAAGCAGCCAGTGGAGGCAAAGAGTTTATTGGATTGAGAGGAAGTTCTAACATGACTGGGAAAGCAGAGCACGGGCCTGACGGCCCACATCACACCTTCACATCAGTGGTGAGGAAGTAGATGGAGCCATGCCAAGCAGGGCCAGACTACAGAAACTCAAAGACCACTCCCAGTGGCACACTTCCTCCAGCAAGGCTCTACTTTCTAAGCACTCCATAACCTTCTCAAAACTATGCTGCCAGCTAGGGATTAAGCCTTCAGATACATGAGTTTATGGGGGACATTTTCCATTCAAACTACCACACACTGTTTCAAAAAAGTAAAAAGAGGGCTGGGGATTTAGCTCACTGGTAGAGTGCTTGCCTAGCATGTGGGAAGGTCTAGATTCAAGCTCTGGTATCACTCAGTCAATTAAGCAACAGAGAAGGAGAAGAGACATTGGTGGTACTGTGGGAACAAGAAGAGTGGGGTAAAAGGGAGGAAGTGGAGTCGGGGTGTTGTGGAGTAAGAACTTGAGGTAGAGGGATCAAGGTGGGCTGAAAAGGGACCTTGAGCAAAGATCTGACATGGTAGAGGGTTGTGCTAGATGGACATCTCCAAACTGCTAGTCCCTGAAGTGCCTGTGGTTCTGATGTACTTGGGTACGGTGAGGGAAGGAGGCTTGTGTAGCTGAAGAGGAGAGGTGAGGTTAGGGCGAGAGATGAAGGTGGAAGGCCCTGGCCTCGTAGAGCACTCCAGTGGGAGGCCTTGAGGAGGATCCAAGCTTTCGTTCTGCACAGGTGTCTACCCACCTGAGCCTTACCTGCCTCAGTTGTCTCTTGGCAGTATGTTATGACAGGGTCATCCCATCCCTGCAAGAGGAGCCCCCAGACTTTCTGGAGCTAGGAGCACTTAACTCCACCCAGTGGGTGTCCAGTGGAACAGCTTTTGAGGAGGAAAGGTGTGTCCTCTGAAGAAGGGGTGCAGGGTCTCTGACTACATACCAAAAGAGCCAAGTTAGAAGCCTAACTCTACCCTGCACTGTAATCACCCCTCTGGCCCCATAGAGGAAATGCCCTGAGGATTAAATTGGTTGTTAGATAGGAAAAGAGCCTGGTGAAGCAGGTGCAGCCAGTGCTAAGTTCGGATGTTGCTGGGGGCTGTTCTGAAAGGAGATTCCTTTCCTAGAACCCATGCATGGTGAGGCTCATCTGGGGGAGGGGACAGAGCATGCTTGCCTTGCTGGCCCATGCGTCTCAGCTTCTTCTTTATGTACTTCCAGGCAGCCAACATGTCCGGGACATTTGGAGGAGCTAACGTGCCCAACATGTATCCTGTGGCTCCTGGGGGTGGTTACCCTCCAGTTCCCCCTGGTGGCTTCGGGCAGCCCCCTCCTGCCCAGCAGCCTGTTCCTCCATATGGAATGTATCCACCCCCAGGGGGAAACCCACCCCCTGGGATGCCCTCATATCCACCATACCCAGGAGCTCCTGTGCCAGGCCAGCCCATGCCACCCCCTGGGCAGCAGCCCCCAGGGGCCTATCCTGGGCAGCCACCAATGACCTACCCTGGGCAGTCACCAGTGCCACCCCCGGGGCAGCAGCCAGTGCCAAGCTACCCAGGATACTCAGGGTCCGGGACTGTCACTCCTGCTGTGCTCCCAGCCCAGGTGAGTATAAGTCCAGGACTCAGCCCAAAGGCTGGGACTCGGCCTGGCCAGCACTGAAGGCCAGGTGGGTATGGGGCAGGAGGGGGGAAGACTCAAGCCTCCATCTACAACACTTTCTCTCTGGATCCCTACTCCCCAGGGCATATTCCTGATGACCTGGGGGACTTCTCTGCCCCATGAGTTCTCTTCCTTCTGTGATTACTGCCTGGCATGTGTGCTTTGTTAGAACTGCCCAGGTTGCCAATTTTAAGTCTTTATGCCTAGAAATCCCCTTGCTGTGCCTTCCCAGACAAGCTGTTAGAATCCCCTGAGAGGGGCTGAGGAGACCACTCAGTGATCAAAGGCACTGGCTTGTAGAATCCCAAGTAAGGAAATTGTTGTCAGTTCTTCCAGGGTTGGTCTTGGCTCATTGTGGGACAAGTTCATGTTTGCAGTGCCTAGAATTCATTGTCATGGTTACATGGCCAACCCAGCCAAGCACAGGGCCGGTGGTATGTGCTAGGTGACTATTTTTAGAAAGTCCCTTCTCCTTACTCCATCTTTCACTCTTGCACTGCTCCCGACCCTCGCCTTGCCTCCCTTGTTTCTTCTTTAAGCATACCTTCCTTATCGCATTGATAGCCAGCAGGAAGGCAGTCTACGAGGAGACATGAGCTGTGTTTAAATACCTGAGATAGACAAAAGGAGAAAGGTTTATTTCTGCTCACAGTTTCAGAAGTTTCTGTCCATGGTTGTTTAGCCTTGTCACTGTGGACCTGTGATCAGGGAAAACATCACCGCTGGAAGTGGAGGAAAGCTGCTCACCTCCTAGTGGCAGGAAGAAGATAAAGGACGAGGCTGGGGCCCACCCTCACCCCTAGTGACCTGATTTCTTTCCTCTAGGCCTCACCTCCTAAACAGAACTATCAGCACATGAGTCTCTGGGGCCATTTAAAATTCAAACCATAGTGACTGGGAAAGTTCAAGTTTGCTGGGTTACACAGCTGGCTGTCAGTCAGCAGGTGGTCTGGCAGGCAGGTCACTATCTAGAGGGCAGAGCCAGGGATCCAACGTTAGTTCAAGATATAATTAGGAGGCTACCACTAAAGGGTGGATTCATGCAACCCCTGGGATCACATGGATTATCCAGGACCCATCAGGAGGACCCTGATGTATGTATGAACTGTTTGAAGAAGTTTCCAGCAGACCCCTGCTCTGGAGCCTGCCCTTCCTCAGGCCTTTGGAGGACCTGAGTGCAGGGCATATTGTCAGCTTTGAGATTCAATGGGCCTCCTATCCATGGCTCCAGGTCCACACACAAGGACAGATAATGGCCACATTAGGGAGTCTTGATGTGGAACCTCTGCACTGTGCTCCAGAGGTGGAGGAGGGATGCAGTCTGACACCTGGGGAGGCAGGCAGTGTGTGGCTCATTTGACCTGTGCCTGTTTGTCTGAATAGTTTGGAAACAGAGGCACCATCTCAGATGCTTCTGGCTTTGACTCCCTGCGAGATGCTGAGGTCCTACGGAAGGCCATGAAGGGCTTTGGTGAGAAACACAGAGTGATTCTAACTCTACCCTGACTCCGGGTGCCCTGAGCATTTTCACAGTGGGCTGGGGAGTCATGGGGGAGGTGAACTTGACCCCAGTGTTGATGGAAGAGGAGGGGGGTGGGATGCCTGGAGACTTGGAGCCCCCAGGCTGGGAGAGTTTGTGGCCACAGAGCATCCCTGCGACCCACAGCTTAGTCACTTCCTCTTCCCCTTCCCAGGAACGGATGAACAGGCCATCATTGACTGCCTGGGGAACCGCTCCAATAAGCAGCGACAGCAGATCCTCCTGTCCTTCAAGACAGCCTATGGCAAGGTGAGATGCACGGAGGGAGTGTTCGAGGACTGCCAGCCCTGCCTTGGTTCTCCCAAGCCCATCTCACTTCCAGGATGGACAGGGCATTTCTCCTGCCTTCCCAGCTGGTGGAACTTCTTAGAAATGAAGGATGTCTAGTGAGCAGTCCACATTCACAGGGTACTGAGGCTTGATGATTGGTACCTGACCCCTACATGCTACCCTGAGCCTATGGAAACATTGCTTCTCCCCCACTTAGCCTCACTTTCCCCTCCCTGCTCTCCTGATGCTCTGTGAGGCTTAGCTGATCTGAGAACGGAGGGAAAGCTAGGGGAGCTATTTGAGCTCTCAGGGTTTTAAACCTTAGGTAAAGCTTGGTTGGATGAGTACTGGATAGGTTAGTGTTCTAGCCCACGCTTCTCCAACCCCAGTACCATGAGAAATGCAGGCTCTGTAGCTTAGGTCAGCCTTCTCCCCAGCTTGGCTGGTCCTCACATCTGGCCTGCTGTTCTTGTTAGAGCATTTGTTGTTTGATTGTTCAACCAGGATTTGATCAAAGATCTGAAGTCAGAACTGTCAGGAAATTTTGAGAAGACCATCTTGGCTCTGATGAAGACCCCAGTCCTGTTTGATGTGTATGAGATAAAGGAGGCCATCAAGGTGTGTCCCTGAGCATGAATGTGTGTGTTTGCACGTGGGTACTGGCATGACTAGGTGGAAGGTGCTACCACTTGCTGCTAAGCCTGGCTCCTGGGCCTCCTGGTTGGAGCCTATGAGCTATAGAAATTGCATCTCTGGTAATTTCTTCAAGAAGCAAATAATTTCATCATTAGAGAACATCTTAAGTGTCCATCTGAAGAAATGGACAGGTTGGGTTTGGGAAGGACTCTGGTAGCAGTGAGAAGAAGCAGGTCTATCACTTAGTAGAACTGCTGTTAGCTGATAGCACTAACACCCCTGAGGAGCTGAAGCAGCAGGGGAGAGTCAAGTGAGAGGTTGAAGAGAAGGGGGCCAGAACCAGGGCATGGAAAGGACTTGTCTCCACTGCTTCCCTCTCCTGTCTGGTTTCTGCTCCCAGGGGATTCCAGGCCTACCTGTCTACCCAGCTGCAGAAGAGCCTGCATTGCACACAGGACCATTCCATTAGCTTAGACTGGGCTCACTGTTTGCCCAGCTCTAATCAGTTTTGACCATGAGGCAGGTCCTGTGTGGTCTGTGCACGCTCGAAGCTGTGAGTCCTGTGGGGCCTTACTTCTCTTGCTCAGAGCATGATAGATGCAGACTTTTCCACCTCCACAAAGAGAAGCAGAGAAGCCAGTGTATGACCTGGAAGGAAAGGTGACTTTCTGAAACCCAGCTGCCTGCTTTAGTCCAGGGGACACTGGAGAAGTGACAGGAAAGTGATGGCTTGGGCTCAGGAGTGGCCCCAGGCCTCTGCCCAGCACTCATCTCCAGCAGCTTCATGAGAAGTTGCTGTGCTGGAGGGTCAGCCATTGTTGACCAGCTGTGTGTCCTTGAGCACCTGTAGGTGGGGATGGCAGGTGCTCTCTGGATAAGCAGAGAGCACGGGGTAAGGTGTCAATATGTGACCCTTTGTCAACTCCCTGTAACCTGCGGGCTGCATGCAGGTAGTGGTGATCATGAAAACAGCTGATACCATGTCAGCTTCCGGCCCTGCCAGCACCATCTAAGAGCTCCACAGGAGTTAGTTCACTCAAACCTCATGCTCCTTCAAAGGATTGGTACACACACATTCCCACCTTGCAGACAGGGAACCTGGACACAGAAAACTCAGTAACTTGCTCCAAGTCACAACTAACCTGCAGGGCCAAGATTCAAACCGACATAAAAGCCAGGCCTTTGACTCTGTCCTCTGCCTTTCTTTTGTCCCCTTTATGGTTGCCTATTTTTAGGTATCTCCAGATATCCCACAGCCCAGGACTCTAGCTTTTTTACTCTTCTCTGATCTCTTTTGCCTGTTCTCTTGTCATCTCTCTCATGGTCCAAACTTGGAAGAACAGACCTTGATCCACATCTTAACCTGATCTGGCATGGTGGCCTTAGACAGTCACTGCAGCCCTCTCGGTTTCTCTGTCAGTGGATGTTAATGTAACACCCTATACCTTTGTGTTATCTTGTGAGGGACTGTGTGGGAAACTGGTTCTTCATGGGGAGTAGTGTGAGGGGTGTATCTGTGCCTTTGTTGGTGAGTGACACCTCCTGTCCTTTCTGGGAGCTGGTGAGGCCCCTGCTACCAGCATGAGGTCAGCATGTGTTCTCTGCTGCCACAGGGTGCTGGCACTGATGAGGCCTGTCTGATTGAAATCCTTGCTTCCCGAAACAACGAGCACATCCGGGAGCTGAGCAGAGCCTACAAAGCAGGTGCACCCCTCCCCCCCCCCCAGACTCTGTCCTCTGCAGCTGCCCTTGCTTCCCGGGCGTCAGCCACACCCTCTCTCCCAGGGCCTCCTATTCCTCTCTGGCCTCCTTATCATAAACCTATTTCCTGTCACTCCTAACTCTCTGGGCTTGGACTCAAAGCCCAGCCCTGCCTGCTGTTTACACACGGGGCAGGTGATTATGTGAAAGGAGGCCTGGGAAACCTTGTGCCAAGCCTCACTAGAGGCCAGGCAGCTCGAAGGTCACAGGCTCATAGGAGCTGGGCGAGGCTGGGAAGGCCAGGACCCTGGACCTCTGTCCTGCTATTTACTGCCCACTGCTGACTATCTGTAGGACGCTAAGTAGAGCCTCATGTCTCCCTTTCAGAGTTCAAAAAGACCCTGGAGGAGGCCATTCGAAGTGACACATCAGGACACTTCCAGAGGCTCCTCATCTCTCTCTCTCAGGTACTTTCCCCACAACAGGAAATTGAAGGGATTGAGGCAGTGGGAAGAAGAGGGGAAGGAGTAATGTGGCCCTCCAAGGTGTGCATTGACCTTTTAACCTTCCTTTCAGGGCAACCGTGATGAAAGCACAAACGTGGATATGTCCCTTGTGCAGAGAGATGCCCAGGTGGGTGTGGGGCCAAGTGCTATATGAGCCACTTCCCCAGGTTGCAGGGAGGTCTAGGAAGAATCGTGAACATGGGTGGTTCAAGGTGCTGCGGTTTCAGACATGCTTGCCCACCGTGTGTCCTTAAGCAGGTTGCTCACCCAATCTTATGGCTTTCAGTTTCCCTACATACAAGGCAATATTGCAGCAGTTAAAGATCACAACTATGGGCTGGAGAGATGCTCAGTGTTAAGATGTTTACCTGCAGAACCTAACAGCCCAGGTTCAGTTCCCCAGTGCCCTCATAAAGCCAAATGCTCTGATTGGTGCATACATCTGGTTCGTTTGCAGTGGGTGGAGGCCCTGGTGTGCCCATTCATTCTCTCTCTCTTCCTCTGTCTCTCTCTGCTTGAAAAGCAAATAAAATTAAAAGATCACAGCTATGTGTGGGACATCCTATGACTTGGTACTTTGCCTGGGTTTAGGGACATATACTGTTTTTTAAAGAGATAGGATGGCATTTTCTTGTTCAGTTGTGTATTCTTGAACTTGCCCCCTGATGAGTTGGCAGACAGAAGTCCCACTGCAAGCTGCTGTAGATCCAGGATTGAGCCCAGGCCTGGTCTTTCTCCTCCTCTGCATTGCTTAACCTGCTCTTTGCCTGATCTGGGTCCCCAGCCTCTGCTACTCACAGGGTGTGTGTGTGGGGGGGGGGTTTAAAATGGATGTGGATTGCTGGTGTCTGGCTCAGCAAAGCTGCTTTTGAGAGTTCTGCCCAATGGCATGGCTCTGTTTCCTTCCCACTGTGCCTATAGGGCTGGACCCTGTCTAGCTTTCTTAGGTGACCTGGGCCTGGGACCAGGTGAGGCCTGTCCTGCATGCACATCTTCCTCCCTGTCCAGGAGCTCTATGCAGCTGGGGAGAACCGCTTGGGAACAGACGAGTCCAAGTTCAACGCCATTCTGTGCTCCCGGAGCCGGACCCACCTGGTGGCAGGTAAAGCAGCCCCTGGGTTTCCGGGTCAGTTAAATGAGGGCAGATGGCATTGGGAGAGATGATTGCAGAACACTAGGTTAGGGTGCTGTCCTCTGTGTGGGGCTTTCATTTTTTCAGAAGAGCCCCCTGGTGGTGACTTAGAAGATGCTGTCAGGGTTTCTTGAGTTCCTACAAGCTCTGCTTCTAGACATAGCACAGGAAGAGAGAATGGGCCCATGCATCTGGAGTTTGCTTGTCTCTCTGCTTGCAAATAGATAGATAGATAGATAGATAGATAGATAGATAGATAGATAGATAGATAGATAGATAGATAGATAGAAAAGAAATACAGTGGTCTGAGGAGATGGCTTAGTGTTAAGGGTGCTTTCTGTGCAAGCATAATGACTGAGTTCAGAGTCCCAGAACCTGTGCAGAGCCAGACACAATGGTGCATGTGTCTGAAATCCCAAACACACCTACCTACCTCACTATGAGATGGAATTCCGCAGACTGAAGTTTGTGGAACAGCTTGTATGATGCTCACAGCAGCAAACAAGAGAGACCTTGTTTCAAACAAGGTGGACGATGAGAACTGACACACTGAGGTGGTCCTTTGACCTCCACACGTCCACCATGGCAAGCATGTACTGATAGATACATACATTAAAAAAAGAAAGAAATGCCAGGCGTGGTGGTACCCACCTTTAATCCCAGCACTCAGGAGACAGAGGTAGGAGGATCATTGTGAGTTCAAGGCCAGACTGAGACTACAGAGTGAGTTCCAGGAGAGCCTGGGCTAGTGTGAGACCCTACCTTGAATCCCTCACTCCCCCAAAAATGAAAGCACTCTAACAGTAAGCCTGTACTGCCTATAGGTGGTAAAGCAGGTAGACTCTGAGCAAGCAAAGACCTGCAGCATGTTCTCATAAGTTCACTTGTGTGTTCAGATACTGAGTAAAATCTTATTGGGTGGAAAGTGTAGTAGAGAACAATGATGGGGCTGGAAACAGGTAGAAGGTGAGGCAGTCCTTATCAGAAGCCCCTGGACTGAGGCACAACAGATGGGGTGAGTGGGAGCAGCAGGAGTTAGAGGGGTGGAGGGTCCTGCTGATAGTGCAGAGTGTCAGATGCTTATCTAAATGAGATGTGAAGCCACTGACAAGCCTCTGTAGAGGAGGTTTTCAGATTTCCTGAGAATAGAGGGCCAGGGAGAGTTGGGCTGATGACCTAGAGGTCATGGGCAGGGAAGGGTGGGAGCTCTGTGTCAGCTACTGTTTGAGGCTTGGTCTGTCACAGGTGTCCTTGGGAGTTGGGACCAAGAGAGAGTATGGGTCTTAGGACAGGGCCTGGGACTGTTGCAAGAGTCTAAGAAGGAGCTGTTGGTGAGGTGGGAGGGCCTAGGGAAGGGCACTGAGGCCAGTTTCTGAAAGCCCCTGTGGGCAGGTGTGGGTGAGGCCTAAGTGCAGAAAGTATAGAGGGGCTCCTGCTGGAGCTGCAAGGTAGTGGCGAGGTGAGGACCCCAGTACTGCTGCTTACCTCAATCCCTCCAACAGAGGCATGTAGGGGATTCGCCCCACCTTAGGAGGGAACTGGCAAAGGCCAAGGAGAATCAGCTTACAGAGCTATGAATGTGACTGAGGTAAAATTTAAGCCCAGAGCCCCTTTCCTCAGGGAGTGCTTTTAACCTCCTGACTAACTGTAAATGGAATATAGTGAACATACTTTCATCTTCATCCTTCTTTATTTTAATGAATATAGAATATTTAAGTCACTGTCAGACTTCAAAGCATTATGATTTGTGAAAAGGGGGCAGCATATTGGAAGAAAAAAATACATATATTCAACTCCCCAGGCCTGTGCCACTACACCTGGTTTTATGCAATGCTAACGATTGAATCCAGAGCTTTGTGCACATTAGGCAAGTGCTCTGCCAACTGAGCTACATCCTTAGCCTTGGGAGAATATGTTACACATAAGCTCTGATATGCAAATGACATGAAGGGAGTGAAGATTTGCATCTGAGGTCAGCTCTAGGCTCAGCTCCTGGTCTCCATGCCCCTTTCTTGGTAGCAGCCAACAGCCCTGGAGCTTTGCCTGGTAGTAAGATGCAAACTAGTTGTGCTGGGTGGGCCTTGGCTCCCAGTCAAACAAGGTGAGATGAACCTGTTGTATGAAGAATAAAGGGGGAAGGGCTTTGAGAACACTGTTGGGTTGGGGGCTAGGTGGGTAAGCAGAGTGGTAAGGGCTGTTCAGGTAAGGAAACCACATGGCAGAAGGGCTTTAGGAAACACATATGCCTGTGAGAGATTGTGGCTACCTTGTGAGCTGGGCAGGTGCCCTCAGACTGTCCAGGGCACCTGGAGCAGACATACAGGGAGGGAGGCACTGCTCCTCACATGGGGTTCCTCTGAGCTCTGCTACCATGGGCTGGGCTTAAACAACAGCAGTGTATTTTTAAAGCTCTTTGAAGGTTAGTAGCCTTGGAAGGATTGATCTCTCCTGACTGTAGATGGCCTACTTGTTCCTGTGTCCTTGTGTGGTCTTCCCTACGCATATGTCCTACAACTTACAGCAGGTGACATCCAATTAAGCCCATCCAAAAATCATAGATGAAGTATTCATGTAAAGCCAGTGTAGTGACACATATTTGTAGTCTTACCTACTTGGAGGCTTCGGCAGGAGGATTGCTTGAACCTAGGCAATGTAGTGTGATTCTGTCTTACAAAAAGAAAAATGCCTGTATTGCACCTGACTTGGAGAAAGCTCAGCCAGCCTGTAAACAC
>PVHP010035224.1:0-18612 GCA_004024765.1 Zapus hudsonius | reverse complement strand
AGCCATTGTGGTCACCTCTCAGGAGGAAATGTCACAGCGCTCAGCAAGAAGGACTCCATGGGAAACCAGATCAGAGAACTACACTCTGTGGGTTCCGATACCTTTCACAGGTTGTAATTTACAGCCACACAGACTTAGGAAGCTGATCGTGACTTCTAAACGTTGCAAAAAGCGGCCATGAAAGTCTGTGGGCTTTGCTGAAATTTGTTTTCTGACGTCACTGGGACACTGTTCTGAGATGAATGGCCCTGTCGGACATACACCAAGAAGTAACGCTTAACTTGCTTAAATATAATCACAGGAGGGCGGGAAGCTTTGTAAAGAAGGAAACGACTATCATCTGTAACCTCAAGACAAAATTTGGCAAGAGGGACCACAGACCCTGTTCTGTGTTCTGTTCACCTCTCTGCAGTTTTGCTGTAGGGATTATGTCCTGATACCATACCACAGGATTGAATTGACACATCCTAATTGTGCTATCTTTGTTCTCATCCATTTATCCAAAACATAGAGCCTTGAAGGAGCAGTGTGTTTTCATCAACAGGAATGCTGGAGTGGTCCTCTGCCTTTCTGTTTTAGCCCCATGTGGAAATCACTCCAATGTTTGAACATGCTGGGTTGATGGCACCCTTGAACGTGGAAATGCAGGAGCCTGTTTAGAGTTGGTTTTGAAAGCTAAAGAGGTGGATAGGTGTGGGGATATACAACAAAAAAAGCCTTCAAGTTACAAATGGGATCCTGTGTTAAGAGAAAGGAGGAAGGAGTGTAAGAATTGCTCAGACCGCAGGGCTGTGTCTTCTCTACTATTTCTTTACCAAGGAGAAGGGTCCCACCCCCTTCATTAAGGAGCCACTGCTAAACCAATGGGCCTTTGCTATTCTTCTGGGCACTGGTGGTGAGATGAACCAGCTTCACCTCAAATACTGTGATGGCTAAATGGTTGCACCCATCATGGGTATCAGCGTGTGATAGTTAATCTCTGGTTGTCAATTTGCCAGGATTTATAATCACCATGGAAACAAATCTCTGGTCCTATCCATGAGGGATTTTCTAGATTAGAGATTAGATTAGTGAAGGTGGAAGGAACCATTCTAACTATGGGAGGCACCATCCCATGGGATGGGTTTCTGGATTGTATACAAAGGAGAAATCTAGCCAAGTGTGTGATGGTGTGAGTCTCTTCCTTGGGGGATGTCACTCTTCTGCACGTCTGACATCTGCAGGCTTAGAGGCTCCTGTCCTCAGAGGTGCAGTCCTTTGCAAGAGATATGGCAGGATCCTCAGTGGTGTACAACTATCATTGAGTTTTAGGTGCCTTGGAGCTGGTAACTATCAGGTGAGAAAATATCCAGATTACCAGGGCACTGATTATAATTTTTTTTTTTTTTGGTTTTTCGAGGTAGGGTCTCACTCTAGTCCAGGCTGACCTAGAATTCACTCTGTAGTCTCAGGGTGGCCTTGAACTCAACGGTGATCCTCCTACCTCTGCCTCCCGAGTGCTGGGATTAAAGGCGTGCGCCACCACGCCCGGCCAGGGCACTGATTATAGACTGCTGCTTCCTCTACTTCCTCCCTGCTGGTGTGACAGTGTCTACTTCCTGCTCCTGCCATGCTGTCCCCACCATGGTGGACACAACCCTCTGGAATTATAGGTCAAAAATAGACCCTTTTCCTTAACCTGCATCTATCTGGTCAGGCTTTTTTTTTTTTTTGCCAGTTATGAGAAAGTGACTAACACACAGGGTCTCCCTCAAAGAGATCAGGATTACCCCTTCCTTCTGTTACTGCCAGGTCACCCTTTGTAACTTGTGGACATGGTTTTCCATGCTTCCTTAAGGGCTTGGTCCCTTAGGTACTCAGAAAGCTCAGAGAAAAATGAACAAGATGGGGGCTGGAGAGATAGCTCAGCAATTAAGGTACTTGCCTGCAAAGCCTAATGACCTGGGTTTGATTCCCCAATACCCACGTAAAGCCAGTTGCACAATGTGACGCATGCAGCTGGAGTTCATTTGCAGCAGCTGGAGGCCCAGACATGCCCATTCTCTCTGTCTGTCTGTCTGTCTGTCTCTCTCTCTCTCTCTCTCTCTCTCTCTGCCTGCAAATCAATACACAAAAATATTTTAAAAAGAAAGAAAAATGAACAAGATGATTTATGTCTCCCATTGCTGCACTATTTCTCAGGGCCACCACTGGTGACTGTCCCCTCACCTTTTCTTGATATATTCCAATTTCTCTTCAGCCTCATGCAAGAATGGTTATTCTTCATAGTATACTTAGAGGCATGCCAGCCACCCTCATTCATGATTCTTTTTTAAAATATTTTATTTATTCATTTTCAAGCAGAGAAATACAGAGAGAAAGAGAGAGAGAAAGAGAAAACCAGGGCCACCACTGACATATTTGGGTACTGGAGAATTGAACCTGGGGCCTTAGGCACCAGAGGCAAGTGCCTTAACCTCTGAGCAATCTCTCCAGCCCTCATAATTCTTGATTCTAGGAAATTATGTGCTTCTCAGACAGGGATGGCCACTCTTTGACCATTCAATCTCCGTTGATCCAAGTGGTTCCAAGGGACACTTGAACATATTGCTTGGATTATATATTTCATCTCTGACAGCGGTCCATAATCAGTGCCCTGGTAATCTGGATATTTTCTCACCTGATAGTTACCAGCTCTAAGGCACCTAAAGCACAATGATAGTTGTACGCCACTGAGGATCCTGCTATGTCTCTTGCAAAGAACTGCACCTCTGAGGACAGGAGCCTCTGAGTCTGCAGATGTCAGACTTGCAGAAGAGTGACATCCCCCAAGGAAGGGACTCAGTGGCTGTAATGTTCCACAAGACCATTACTGTCCACACCTGTGTTTTTCAGGTTCATGAGATCTTCCCATAGAGGCACAAAGTTACGCAGAGGACTCCAGTTTGTACATGTGAGTTTGTGGCGGTATTTTCCATCCTTGCAGGATCAGATCTCTAATCGGATGCATCTTTATCAGATGCATCGTTCCAGCACCATAGCAAGTTGTCATAGGCTATTTCCCATACCTTTACTATAGTCAGATGTCATACTGGGTGAGATTCCTTGGCTGCAGATTGATCTCTAGGCCTCCAGAGATGAGTGCTGTGGTGGTTTGAATTAGGCATTCCTGGGGCTGGAGAGATGGCTCAGTGGTTAAGGTGTTTGCCTGCAAAGCCTAAGGACCTAGGTTCCATTCCCCAGTATCCAGTAATGCACAAGGTGGCGCATGTGTCTGGAGTTTGTTTGCAATGGCTGGAGGTCCTGGAATATCCATTCTCTCTCTCTGTCTCTCTCTCTGTCTCATTAATTAATTAATTAAATATTTGAATCAGGCATCCCCATAAGAGTATGTGTTTTGAATGTTTGATCCCCAGCTGATAGTAATTCGGGATATGGAGCATTCCCTTGAGAGGGGAGGGTGTTATAACCAGTTTTCCCTTGCCAGAGTTCAGCTCACTCTCTTGCTGCTGTTTTCCACCTGCTGTGGCAGAGGTGATGTCCAGTCTCTGCTCATGCCATGCTTTTCCCCTGCCATCATGGAGCTTCCCCTCGAGACTGTCAGCCAAAATAAACAAGTTTTCCTCCCATCAGCTGCTTTTGGTCAGGTGCCTTGTGCCAGCAATGAGAAGTGTGATGGTTAAATTTATTTGTCAACTTGACCAATGTAATAATCCATAATAATCTCTGATAATATCTATGATTATTATGGGTGTGTCTCTGAGCTTGCCTGCAGGAAGGATTGACAAATTCCTTTTGTGATTTTGGAGAAGACTTGTGATGGTTAAATTTGTCAATTTGAGCTAATCCATAGTAATCCTGGGTGGGCCTTCCAGAAGGAGACTAATATTAAGGACGCTTAGGGGGAAGGAGACGCTCTTCCTTCCTCCCCCGGCTGCTGGTGCTTGTTCGTGACTTGCACTCACATCCTGCTCTCCTACCCTTCCTGGACATCGGAACCCAGTTTCCTTGGCCTCACATATTGGACTGAAGAGCAGCCGCTCCCTAGGGATCCATCAGGCATTCTGGGCTGGATTGGGACTGCTGAGACATCCATCTACGTGGACTGAACAGCTACTGGTTCCTTACCTGTGGGTCTACAGACTGCTACTATTGGACTGTTGTAAGCTATCCCAATAAATTCCCTTTTATTATAATCCATTCTATCAACTGTTTCCTCTAGAGAACCCTGGCTAATACAAGAAGGTAATGGCAGTAAGTGCTTAGTCAGACCCAGGCCTGGAATCTACATATGCACCTAACCCATTGCTAACCCTTCTGTAAATCTCCATTACTAGCCTTTCTGGGAGGGAAAGGGCCTTGTAGAGCTAGCTTTCTATCAAATACCCGCTGGCCCTTCTTAAAGGACACTGCTGTATAGGACTCCCTATTGGTCTCCAGCTGGCAGATGACATTTATAGCTAGTGGCCTCTCTACTGCCCTTTGTAATGAGGACTGTGTTTTTGTGGCCTGGACAGCCATCTTCTCTGTTCCCATGCCACATCCATGTCCCTAACCCTCATGGCAGTTCTCAGATGACCACTATGTCCAGTGATGAACAGAACACCAGCTGGTCACTTTGCCTCCTTGGCTGAACGCATTCCAAGACAGAGAAGCCTTTGTGCTTTCTGCCTACACCCAAATGTTTCTCCATATGTATGTATCCTTCAGTATTCCCCTTGACTCTGATCTCTGAGTTCTCTTTCTTCCACAATCCTGAACATGGCAGCCAGAATGTGTATGGCTTTGCAGACACCTGCACATAAGGTCACTTCTCTCTCCTTGGGTGTATTACTCAGCCTCCCATTGGGAAAACTTTCCTAGTATTCTCGATTTCAAATGGGCACCACCAGTATCTATTCTAGATCTGCCATTCACTTCACAGGCACTGGACTCATCTACCTGTAAATAGAGCCTGAACTTCATCAGCTGGTCATCACAAGCTTCCATCTATCTATCACTATTAAATCGAAGAAATCCTGAGGTGACAGTGTGGGTAATATGGGGGCCTCTCACATACCTTGTGCTTCTGAGATTCCTTGGGCTTAGTTCTGATTGCCCTGTTTTCATCTTCTTTTGTTTGTTTTCTTTTATGAGGTAGGGTCTCGCTCTAGCCCAGGCTGACCTGGAATTCACTATATCATCTCAGGGTGGCCTTGAACTCACATTAATTCTCCTACCTCTGCCTCCTGAATGATGGGATTAAAGGTGTGCACCACCACACCTGGCTTCCGGCTATGATTAGTGCTGGGGCTGGTCACATTTCATCTCTTGGGTCCAACTGACCTTGGAGCATGATGGGAAATTCCAGATCTATATCCTGCAGTCAAGGCTTCTCATTCTGTCGGGGTTGATGGGACCTGAGCCATGTCTTCAAAGACCTAACTGTCTGCTGCAGATGGTGTATTCTTGCTCTTAAACTTCAGGGCAGTGTGTTAGGACTGTCTCATTAGTGCTCAAAAGATTCCATGGTGAACCTTTGTCCACTGCAGATAATTCTTTAGTTCATGATTCATCTTATTTAATTCCAAATAAAATTTAACCCAAAGGTTATGTGTGTTAACGTAATTTTCATGGTCACAAATTCTGTCAGCCTTAACTTGAAAGTTAGAAGCAAGATGAGTACATATCACATTTGTCTTTTGACATTGTTCTGAATTAGAATCCAACATTTATAACTGGAAACAAATCTGAGGTACAATAATAGCACTTTCAACAACACACTAAGATATTTAGGAGTAACGACTTATTGTATTCTTTAGACAGAAGGAAATGTTAAGTATATGAAAAAAAATGCTTACCCCATTAAAACATGATATTTCGGAGTAACAACTTATTGTATTTTTTAAACATAAAGAAATGTTAAGTGCAAGAAATAAAATGTTTACCCCGATTTAAACATCACACAATGGATGCATGCATCAAAACAGCACCTCATGGATGCATACAATTTTTGTTTTATCAACTGAAAAAATTACATTTAAAAATACTTGTCAACAAATCAGACACTCAAAACGTAATGGTCTTGATGTACAAGGATGCAACAAGATGCAAGCCTTAGCTATAATCTTAAATCATTAAATCAAAACAAAGCATTGTAATACTCGTGTGAGAACCAAATACATGCCAGCTAGTGCCTGGTGAGAGTTATCTGTCTATGTCTACATCTTTCAGTATTTCTATCCTGAATACCAGACGTCAAGTTCATTCACTGGAGCATTGGAGCTTTTACCCAGGATCAGTTCAGACACTACTTGAAGAGGATTACCCAAACCCATAAAACATTGATTCTTGAAGATAGGCAAAGGGTTTTGATTTGTAACTTTAAATTCTTTGGCAGTCTTGGGGATGAGAGCCATGGTCTCATATTTGCTAAGCAAATATTATAGCAAGGAGGATCTGCAACCCCAACCTTCTTTCTTTCTTTTTTCATTTATTTATTTAAGAGAGAGAGGAGCAGACAGACACAGAGAGAGAATGGATGCATCAGGGTCTCCAGCCACTGCAAATGAACTCCAGACACATGAGGCACAGGGTCCCATGGAAGAGATGAGGAAGTCCAGGAATTTTTGATTGATGCCAAGTTCATGAAAAAAAATAATAGATGACTTGGCAGGAATGGTGGAGGTAGTGATAAGATGGTCAGAAATATTTCGAGATGACATTTACATTGGCTTATATTTTTTAAGGCATGGAGATTCGAAGTTTCTAAAAATGATGATTTGAGATGGAGGACAAAGCAAATAAGTCGAGACACACTCCTGATGGCATGTTCGAAAGCC
Source organism: Zapus hudsonius (assembly GCA_004024765.1). NCBI lineage: Eukaryota > Metazoa > Chordata > Mammalia > Rodentia > Dipodidae > Zapus > Zapus hudsonius. The sequence continues at coordinate 11,812 of PVHP010035224.1, read as the reverse complement.
AGGAATGATGTCACATGTCTGGTGTTAAATGAGTGAAACAGGAAGTAGAGCCTTGGGAGGGAGGATTTTTTTTTTATATTATAGCTAAAACTTTCACTGGGAAACTTTTAAGCTGTAATGAAGCATGAATATTCCTTTTTTTCCCCCTAATCACTATGCCTTCATTATCATTCCCTATAATCTGCTCACAGAGCAGCTGATGTGTACAGCTGGGTGTAAGATGGGGCACTAGAAATAGAGGAAGTTCAGAATATTCTAGACATAAAATGAAGAGGCCTTTCGAGAAAGCCTGGATAATGAAGATTCATGATTTCAGACCCGATGGGTCGTTTTGCTACCCAAATAGCAGGAAGGAAAATGAACGCTTTGGGCAAATCATAGTTCTGGGTATTTCATTTCTAATCTTTGCATGTGAGTATTCACAGGTGTGCACATGTTCCTGTGTGTGCACACAGGTGTGCACATGTCACAGAGCACATGTGAAGATCAGAGGAAAACTTTCAGGTTAGTCCTCTCTATCTTATATTTTTGGGGGTGCGGTATGGTTTCTCTCTTTGAACTCCTGTTCTGCTGATGTTCTTTGTTGTGTTCTCCAGGACCTTCTGGAATGTTCTCCTGCCTCATCTCCCATTTCGCAGTCAGCATGCTGGGATTACAGGAGACATGACTTCTCGATTTTATGTTAGGATTTGGAGATCAAACTCGGGTCCTTCAGCTTGAATGGTAAACGCTTTATCCACTGAGCCATCTCCACAGTCTCCAAATCACAGTTCTTAAGCAGGTTAAACTTGCTTGTTAAGTATGTTAAAATTGAAGAGGAGGAGTTAAAGTCAATATGACATTTCTTATTGGTTGAAATGAACAAAGCAGGCACAAATCCCCAATGATGACCGTTCTTCATTTTCAACTTGATGATTTAAAACCACCTAGGAGATTGAAATGTGCTGAGAGAGAGAGAGAGAGAGAGAGAGAGAGAGAGAGAGAGAGAGAGAGAGAGGAGAGAGAGAGAGAGAATACATCAGGGCACACCAGGGCCTCCTGCCATTGCAGATGAACTCCAGATGCCTTCACCACTTCATGCATGTGGCTTTACATGGGTACTGGATAATGGAACTCGGGCCTTCAGGCTTTGCAAGCAAATGCCTTTAACCACTGAGCAATCTCACCAGCCCTTGAAGCGTACTTTTGGATGTGGGAGCATTTCCAGAGAACTGATAGGAGGAAAGACTCATCTTGAATGTGAATGTCACCATCATTTGGGGATTGAATAAAAGCAAAAAGAAGTAAGAAAGCCATGGGCTGGAGAGATGGCTCAGCAGTTAAGGCACTTGCCTCCAGTGCCTAAGGACCCCGGTTCAATTCCCCAGGACCCACATAAGCCAAATCCACAAGGTGTTGGCCCTGGTGCGCTCTCTCTCTCTCTCTCTTTCTCTCTCTCTCTCTCTGCTTGAAAATGAATAAATAAAATTAAAAATAAAAAAAAGAAGAAGTAAGAAATCCAGAGAGTATGGATATTCCACTTTGATGCCCTTGAACCCACAATGGAGATCCCAGGATATTGGAGATTTGGGGAATATGGATTGTCTGCTGAGGAAAGCAGGAACCTCAAGAAAGAGGCCATGTGGATTGCAAATGGAAAACCTCTAGGAGATGGGCTTCCCAGTCTTATTGGGATTCACATGATACCAGATGTCCCAGATGCCAGACATGAAGCTGTAGGATTTCCTGTTGGTCCAGTTAGATTCTGGTCTTGTTTAGTCCTATCCTTATGCGCTATGCCACCGTTCCTTCATTTATTTGCAAGCAGAGACAGTCAGACAGAGGGAGATGAGGAGAGAATGAGCAAGCCAAGGCCTCCAGCAACTGCGAGAAAACTCCAGATGCATGCGCCACATTGTGCATCTGGCTTTATGCGGGTACTGGAGAATTGAACCCAGGTCATTAGGCTTTGCAAGCAAGTGCCTTAACCACTGAGCAATCTCTCCATCCCTCTTTCCATTTTTAATGGGAATTCTCACTCTGTGTCATTGTATATCAGAAGTATATATTGTATATTAGAAGTATATAATTTGCGTCTTTCTATAGATACTCACACCTCTGATTTGACTTGAGTCTCAGAAATGTTTTTGAACTTGGACCTTTGAAAAATGTCGAACTCTTAAGTTCATGGGGCTCATGGGATGTGACGGAATGCATTTTGTAATATGAGAGGGGCATGAGCCTTTGGTGGGGGTGGGTGGGGTGCCAGGAATGGAATGCTAGGGTTGAAGGAGATATTTGGGTGTTAAATTGATAAGAGGTGGACTTGGGGTGGTCCATCTATGTTGCTAACTTTACTGGATTAAGAAATACCTAGAAGGACTAGGGAGTTTGCTCAATGGTTAAAGGCATTTGCTTGCAAAGCCTGATGACCCCAGATTCCTAGTACCGACATCACCCCCTCAGTAACAATGTACAAAGTGGGGTGGAACTGGGTTGACTCCTAGGCTATCCATAACCTCTTACCCCATGGACTGATCCAGTTTGCCCATGGAGGAGGATATACAGCTGATTGGGGACAGGGAAGAGGGAAATTGGGGAACTGGGGACACCAACACATTATATGCTCATTCAGTGTATGTAAATATGGATAATAAAGATATCGTTTATTAAAAAAATAAAGCCAGATACACTTATTCTCTCTCCATTTTTCTTCTCCTCTTTTTCCTCTCTGTTCATAAATAAACAAACAAATAAAATATTTTCCAAAAAGAATCACCTAGGATATTGAGGTACACCATTGCTTGTATCTATAAGAGCATTCTCAGAAGACTCACAGAGAAGGGACTCCCCACCATGAATGTAAGCACACCATTCTATGGCTGAGAGCTCAGTTGGAATAAAGAGGGGAGAGAAAGAGAAACCCAGAGAGGGTAGACATTCCCATTCCTCAGCCTCATGTTCTGCTATGATATAAATTAGGCTTGGTGAACATCAAGATGGGCCAAACCCTCTGAAATCAACAGACAACTTAAAGGTGATTGATTTTGGCTACGTTGGATGATTTGTTCATGGCAGTAGAGGAATGAGTCATAGTCCTTTTTGGAGAGACTCCCCTGAGCATTGTGGGGAAAGCCTCAGGTCTTGGCTCAGGAAACTATACCCAGGCCAGAGAGTATGGGAGTTCTGTGGCCTGTGAGCCGTGTACAGTATTTCTCTATTCTATTCTCACTCTACCTTCCCCATGAAAACAGTGGGTCGTGTTAATGACACATCTCTCCAAGGACACTCTGCTTGCTGGTGTGCAGGTAGTATGACTGGTGTAGCTTGGAGTTAGTAGTAAGAAAAGAAGCTAGGTCCTTATGTCATGTAACATTGGAAGGATCAGCGTCTCATGTACTCTCATCACTGGTCTATATGAAACGTCATGGAGAATCCTGGAATCAATCACTCATTACCAGGACTCATTAATTTGCTGTGCACATACCTATAGGGAACAAATGAGTTAATAGTAACATGCATGCAGAGACTTTGAATATTGCTGTGGACATATGGATAGGACAGAATTGAATAATAGGATGCACACAGAGACTTACTACTCTATACGTAGGGATAGGGCAGAACTGAATTAACAATGGCATGCGTACAGAGCCTCTGGGTTAGGGGTGAGGACTCAGACCTTGATAATCAGTTGTAACAGTAAAGGTGCTGTCTTTCTGTAAGATTATCTTTGACTTCTTTGATGCCTTAATGCCAAGTATCTCCTTATCAGGGGACAAATTCGTGTTTGCGTTATGTTCAATTAATAGTTGGACATTAATTTGTTCATAGTCTGCCTCTAGATATATGACTCGGTGTTTATGATTAATGACACATTTATTCTGATGTCTCGAAATGTCTTATGCCCTAAACATTAACCCACACCAATTGGAAGAGATAGCTATTTAATGAGTTATTCTTGAAATAAATTATTAGCTTAATTGTCTGGGTCAGCTCAGGAAAGCTGCGTCCAAGTGTTCGATAGAGAGAATTTAATGTGAGAACTTAAATACGGAGACTGAAAGAGCTGTGAGTGCAGAAGTCTAAGCTAATAAATACGGAGACTGAAAGAGCTGTGAGTGCAGAAGTCTAAGCTAATAGTAGGAGCTATTCCCACCATCAGAAAAAAGGAGAACTGTGTATATTGCAAATCAGTGGTCTCTGCTTTCTCCAAATATCATTGACCAATTTCCCCTGGCAGCTCATGCAACACCTTCCAATGCTACACATGCTACCATCTGGGAGCTGGTTACCATTCTGGATCTAGCAGGATCTCTTGGTTTTGAACCCAGGGAAAAGACCCAGAGATACTTAAGATCTCAGCAATAAAGCAGACTTAAAACTCACCCTCTATGACTCAGGGAACTGAGCGGAAGAGAGGGTGGAAAGATTGTAAGAGCCATGGTGGGGGAGAATATCCAGAGACATTGCTCCCCTAAGCAACAACACACAAAGGGGGGGAAAAGACAGAAAAAAATGGTTCCCTCTGGTGCAGTTCATATCCCCCTAACCTATGGGCAGATTCAGTATGTGCATAGAGGAAGGACTCCAGTGGGTAGGGGACAGAGAGGAGGGAAATGGGGACACCTCATAGGATGTATATACTTATTCATAATAAAGATATTTTTTAAAAAGAAAAAAGTGAGAAGTAGTGATACCACAATACCATGACAGAGGCAGCCTAGTGAAAGATAGAGCTGGTTGGAGACACCTGATATTAGAGGGAGGATAATGGGTGTGAAAGAGCCGCTGTAGCAATTTCTGCTTACATAGGGAGAAAGGCGCAGGGTCTTGATGTCTCCCTTTCATTCCAACTTCCCAATCAGTCCCTCTCACTGGCCAAATCCAACCTGAAACTGGATATGATGAGACCCCAGGAAACAGAGTTCACTCCGTTTTCTTCCCCTTAATTGTGTTCTGCAAGGATCCCATGCTACATGACCCCACCATGCAGCCGAATGGTGCAGTACCAGGCAGCACATGGTTCCCACAGTATCCTGGACACTTCTGTTAACATGGTCCTGTCGGGGCTGCCCTCCTGTGTTTATCAAATGTGCGTACTATAACTTCCTCTGTCTCCTTCATTTGTGAAAAATGCACTTATCGCCTATGATTTATTTATTATTTATCACATTAAAAATTAACGCAGGGCTGAGGAAATGGCTCAGTGGAAGGGCACTTACCATTTAAGTGTCTGTGCTCAAGTTTGCATCCCCAGAACCAACAGAGAGAGACCCTGCCTCAAACAAGGTGGAAGGTAAGGACATCTGCATGGTGCTGTGACAGGCATGTGCCAGCAGACACACATAAACACACACACACACACACACACACACACACACACACACACACACACACACACACCAAGAAAACTCCACCTATGATTATATCACAAGACAGTAACCTACAGTGAGTGAAGTTACTATTAGAAACACAAGAAATGCAATGTTAAATATTACCTAGAAATAGAATGAATCACCAGGCATGGTGGTGAACGCCTTTAATCCCAGCACTCAGGAGACAGAGAGAGGTAGGAGGATCCCTGTGAGTTTGAAGCCAGCCTGAGATTACGTAGAGAATTCCAGGTCAGTCTGGGCTAGAGCAAGACTCTATCTCAATAAAAACCAGAAAAAGAAAAAAGAAATTAAAAAAAAAAACAGAAATAGAATGAGTCCCTGACTTCTCATTACTCAACATACAGGAGCTGATACAACACTGTAAGACTGAAATCTAGTTGGTTTTAGCTTGCTGTGGAGTGAGCCATTTGGGAAAGTGACGTTGGAAACCAGCAGGAAACACTCTTGAGTGATCCAGCAATGAACCCATGACCTTAGAACAATACTCCGAAGGGGGCTTAATGCAACCACGCCAATAAAGGACAAAATGTGCGAACTCTTTTCAAGATTTCTTGTAGCTACCTCCTGAATAGAACAGTGGGCATTAACTACTATTGATGTCTCCCTGCTGAGCTCTGCCAAGCATGTCTTCCCAAGACAACCTCACCCCTGCTCACTGCCTCCTCCAGTCATCAACCCAGGAATGAATATAGAAGCAGACACGGAAGGCAGGAATAACATGAGACACAGCTTATCCAAGATCAATGCATCTGCTTGAAATGAATAATTTGTGTTATTGGAGAAGAAATATTTGAACACTCAAGTATATGTGCAATGTATATATACACACACGTGTGTGTGTGTGATGTCTTCAATCTAAGGTAGACATTAGTAATTAGAAATGAAAAACTTGAGACTTAGGTATAATAGGCTTTGCAGACAAGCACCTTAACCACTGAACCATATCTCCAGCTCTGAAGGACTCTGATCTGACATTCTGTTCAACATATTTAATCATTTTCTGTCCCTCCTTGGACACAATAAGATAGGGACCATTCATGTGTGGCCATGGCCACTTCTATAAAAATGTATGAGACCAGAATCATTGAAAACCCAGGGGAAGTTCTAGAATGCTCCAGAATCTTCTCTAGTATTCCAAGTGCTCTCTCTGGTCCCAGCCTTTCTATGAAGCAGGAATGGCAGCTAGAATAGCCAATGCAGAATCACAAAGTAAATGTTGGTGCCCACCCAGGTATATGGTACACACCTGTAATCACAGAACTCAGGAGGTGGAAACAAGAGGTACAAGTTTGAGTCAAGCCTGGGCCACATGGCAAGACTCTGACCATCCAGAAAAACAAGGTCTGAGGCCACATTCTGGAGAAGGTGTGCTGTTTTACCTCCAGATCGGGACATACTTCCTCAGTCTTCAGTAAAGTTATGAGTATCTGCTAATATTAACAAACGGATTATTCCTAGCCGATAGTGTGAGTTAGAGGGATGTAGAATTGTACCAGGTTCTGACTTTGCCACCTGTGGTGATTTGAATGTGAAATGTCTCTCAGAGCCTCAAGTGTTTGTGATTAAGCCTCATACTCAATCCCCAGCTGGTAGGAACCTTGCTGGAGGAGGTGTGTCTACTGGGAGTTGACCTTGAGGTTTTATTTATACCAATGCTACTGGGAGTTCACTAACTCTCTCAAGATGTGATGCCCAGCCTCTGCTTTGCCGTGCTTCCTCCATCATGGCAGAACGTCCCTTTGAGACTCTATAAGTCAAAATAAATCCTTTCTTTCCATACGTTGCTTTTGGTTGGTCGGGTACTGTCTCCGCAACAAGGTGACTGCTATATCATCCTTCTCTAGGCAACCATGACACTCTGAAAAACTATGGAAAAGAATCTGATTTTAAACCATGGTGTGGTAGTTTGACTAATGACCCCCAATAGATTCAAAAGTTTATTATAATTGTAAATTGTCTCCAGCCAATTCTGGCTGGAGGAAGTGTGTCACCTTGGCCAGATCCCAGGGTTCAGCCCTAAGGTGTTCCTGGGGTGGGTCTGGAATTCTAGCTATACATATGCAAAAAGCAGTGTGAGCTCAAGCCTGGAGTTCCTTTTGTTTGCTAGTTTGGAGTGTGCTTGTTTGAGGTGCTGGTGGTGGTGGGCTTCTGTCTCTGTCTCTGCTTGGATCTGTGAAAGGGGGCCAGCCTTTTTCCTTAACTTCCCCTGGGTCTGTTACTTCAATAAATACTCTCCTCGCCAAATCGTGCCTGGTTTGGGGATTCATCCCAGCGGCATGTGGCTGACTACGAAACATGGTATTTAACCAGAATTCTTAGAACATGAATAGATATTGCAGCTGGTCCTCTGCTCTCATGGTGAGTCTGACAGGATGCTGTGTTCACCATGTGGGGCATGGTCTGAAGTTCCAGAGGCAGAAGGAGCACAACTCATACAACATGTGTCACCTGATCCAGACAACATTACTGTCAGCATTACAGGTGGGAAGAGTTGAAATTTATCTTAGTGCCATTTGGTTGATAAAATGATATTCAAAACCTCAAGAAGACTAACAGTGACTATAAAGACACCATTGGAATAGTGTGGATTGGTGTCATCACTCACTTATAGTTTTAATAAACTTGTCCCACCTTGGCAGCTCTTGCCTGCCTGTCAGAGACCCTAATTGCCAGTCATATTTTTTCCTAAAGCCACCTCTTTTTTTCCTGAGATACAAATGTCATTTCAGAATTCAATGCCCATGAATTGATCCAATGGGTTCCTTAGAATTCCTCGTCTGTGGTCATTTATATTGACTGTGAACTTGGTAGGACCTAGAATCACCTTTGAGAGATTATCTTGCTTAGGCTCATCGGGGTGGGAAGACCTGAATGAACTGTGGGCAGCACCATTCCATGAACTTGAGTCTTAAGCCGATTAAAAAGAACAAATCTAGCTGAGTGCTATCATTCATCCCTCTCTGCTTCCTCACTCTGGTGTGGATGTGACCAGCTCCTCAAACTCCTGCTGCTTTGCCTTCCTCCCCCGCCATGATGGACTGTGACCTCAAACTGATGCAAATGCATCCTCACTTAAACTGATTTTTTTTTTTTTGGTTTTTCAAGGTAGGGTCTCACTCTAGCTCAGGCTGACCTGGAATTCATTGAATTCTCAGGCTGGCCTCCAACTCACAGTGATTCTCCTACCTCTGCCTCCCGACTGCTGGGATTAAAGGCATGTGCCACCACGCCCGGCTTAAACTGATTTTTGTTAGTTGACCATTTCCACTCAAATACTGGTCATGTGATCCTATATAATGAAATTAAATAGGTGAAGTGTACAAGAATATATATTCCTGTCTGCTGTGGTTTGATTCAGGTGTCCCCCCTAAACTTAGGTGTTCTCAATACTTGATCCCTGGCTAATGGCAATTTGGGAATTGGAGCCTTGTTGGAGGTGTGTTGTTGGGGCAGGTTTATAGGGTTCTAGCCAGCTTCCCCTTGGCACACTCTCCTGCTGCTGTTGTCCACCTGATGTTGGCCAGGAGCTATAGCAAGTAGCATGTTTTATTCTTAATTTTTATTTATTTATTTTTTTACATTTGTGAGTGTAGTATGTGTGGTGTGCAATTGTGTGTGTATAGTGTATCCACATGTGTGCAGACGAGTGTGTCACATCTGCACACATGCAGAGGGTGGTCTCCTTTATCACTTCTCCACATTGGGTCCTTAACACCGTTTCTCATAGAACCTGGAGCTGCTATTTTGGTCAGATTGGCTGAATGATGAATTCAAGCAATTCTCCAGCCTCCATAGCTCCCATCAGGACTGGGGTTACAGGTGTGTGTATGTGTGTGTGTGTGTGTGTGTGTGTGTGTGTGTGTGTGTGTGTGAGAGAGAGAGAGAGAGAGAGAGAGAGAGAGAGAACCTGCTTTTCTACATGGGTGTTGGAAATAAAACTCAGGCCTGTGTTTACACAGTATTGTTGTCAGCTTCCTGTTGCTGGGATGAACATACAAGCCAGGCACAGTTTAGGGGAGGAAGGGATTTATTGTGAGTTTACAGATCTAGAGGTAAGTTCTACTAGTGTCAGAAGAAGCTGTCTTCATTCATCCAAACAGAGAGAAACCATCACCAGCCAGCAAACACCACAGGCAGCAGCAGGGAATGGCAGCAAGCAGTAGGGACCTCAGCCAGAGTTCAGACTTCTCTGCATATCTTTGGGCTGAAATTCAGACCTGCCCCCAAATACACCTTAATGTTGGACCCTAGGATCCACCATCAGTGACATCTTCTCCAGCCAGGCAGCTGGAGACAAGGTTTAATTAAAAACCTGAGTCTATGGGGGAACACCCATCCAAACAACCACACATAGCACTCTTAGCCACAGAGACATCTTCCAGCTCCCACATACATGTTTTATTGGAAGAAGTAGCAGTTCTAATAGAAGGTCAAGTTTAACACCTGTTTCACAGCTTTTCATAGCGTGTTCTTAATGTTTCATAAGTTGAGTCTTTTCAACACCTCTGTAGATATTACTGTCATTTTGAGTTGAAACTTATCTTAGTACCATTTGGTTGATAAAATGATATTCAAAACCTCCAGAAGACTAACAGTGACTATAAAGACCCCATTGGAATGGTGTAGATTAATCTAAAAATATAGGTCTGCTGAAAAGTATTTGAACGATGGGATGGAGAGATGGCTCAGCGGTTAAGGCACTTGCCTTTAGTGCCTAAGGCTTCAGGTTCAATGCCCCAGTATCCACATAAGCCAGACCCACAAGGTGGTGGCCCTGATTCTCTCTCTCTCTCTGTCTTTCTCTCTCTCTCTCTGTATCTCTCTGCTTGAAAAATGAATAAATAAAATATTTTTTAAAAAAAGAGGGCTGAAGAGATGGCTTAGCGGTTAAGGCGTTTGCCTGCAATGCAGGACACAAGTTTGATTCCCCAGTGCCCATATAAAGCCAGATGCACAAGAGGGCGCATGCATCTGGAATTCATTTGCAGTGGCTGGAAGCCCTGGTGCTCCTATTCTCTCTGTTTCTCTGTCTGCCTCTCTCTCTCTCTCTCTCTCTCTCTCTCTCTCTCTCTCTCTCTCTTTCTCTCTCTGCTTGAAAATGAATAAATAAAAGATTTTTTTAAAAGGTATTAGAACAAACAAGTCCTATTTTGATGCCGTTGTAAAGAATTCAACTTCGCCAGGCGTAGTGGCGCACGCCTTTAATCCCAGCACTCGGGAGGCAGAGGTAGGAAGATCACCGTGAGTTCAAGGCCACCCTGGGACTGCATAGTGAATTCCAGGTCAGCCTGGACTAGAGCAAGACCCTACCTCGAAAAACCAAAAAAAAAATAATAAGAAGAAGAATTCAACTTCATAATTTAAACAACTAGTAAAGTTGGAGCCACCTCTGTCAGCTACATGAATTCCCAATGTCAGAACCATTGCTAATCAGTGGGTGGCTGTTTGGTATATGAACGCTGCCACTGAATGAAAGAAGCTCGGTTGCTCTTTTCCATATCATTTGGTAAAACAGAATGGTGTATTATATCATGTAAATCGACCAGAGGAACTTCAACAGGAGTGTTTATCATGCTTCCAGAGATACAAGCCGTTTGTTTCCTGAACTTTATCAGAGACAACCCAAGATATAGAATATTGATATTAATACGTGTATACCGGAGGCAGTAGGAGACATACAGAGCAGACAAACTGTGGTGAGGTATGTCAGGCCATGTTTTAGCAACAAATATTCTCAAAACCTCTGTGGCTTATCAGAAATGTTCTACCCATGGAGGGATGACGGCTGGGTGGCTCATCTCTGAATGATGACTATAATTGAGATGGATAGAACATGAATTCTATTGTGAAGCGTCTTCTACGGTCATGATAAAGTCAGATAGTCTTTAAGGACGTATGGGCAGACCTAGAAGTACTATCTATTGGTTCTGCTCAAAATTATGACCCCCAAGCTTGTACCTATCAGGGATGAATATACCCGAGTAATTGTTATTCAACCATGTGACTAATCATACTTTATTTAGTTCAGGAAGCATGGTATCCTTTGCAAAAATTTTCAATAGTAGAAAGTGCTTTAGGGGCTGGAGAGATGGCTCAGTGGTTAAGGCACTTGCCTACAGTGCCTAAGGCCCCGGGTTCAATTCCCCAGTACCCACATATGCCAGACCCACAAGGTGGTGGCCCTGGTGCATTCTCTCTCTCTCTCTCTCTCTCTCTCTCTCTCTCTCTCTCTCTCTCTCTGCTTGAAAATGAATAAATAAAATATTTTTTTAAAAAAACCATGTGACTAATCATACTTTATTTAGTTCAGGAAGCATGGTATCCTTTGCAAAAATTTTCAATAGTAGAAAGTGCTTTAGGGGCTGGAGAGATGGCTCAGTGGTTAAGGCACTTGCCTACAGTGCCTAAGGCCCCGGGTTCAATTCCCCAGTACCTAC
>PVHP010035223.1:0-18606 GCA_004024765.1 Zapus hudsonius | reverse complement strand
GTTGGGACGATCCGTCTTTAATTTCTGTGGGTTTTTTGTTGGTTTCTGCCCATGTCCAGGTAGGGGAGTGGGACTCAGGCACTCTGGGGAGTGTTATTCAGCCCACTTTACTTCCAGTGGAATGATCACCAGGTTCGATCTTAAACAGAGGTCTTTCCTATTAGGGTGTTCTGTCCCCAGACAGGCTTAGATCTTTACCCATCTGGATCCCTCTGTATGTTACTGTTTAGTCTTAGAGCCACCTCATAGGCCCCTGTCCCCGATTGGTATGCTGCAATAAAAAAAAAACAGCCCCAGTACCCCCACCTATAGAACCCAGTGTCTTCCCACCTGGCAGTGGCGCTTGATCCCTGGTACTCACTGAGACCGCCTGTGCCCTCCTGGCAGGTATCCGTCTGAACTGGCCTCTGCCAAGGTTCACAGGTATCTGCCTGAGGTCTGGCCTCAGAACCAAGCTAGGTCAGTTTGTCCAAGGGTTTCATCTGCCTGTGTATGTTGGGGGGTCATGGAGAGAAGTGTGCTTGAGGATTGAGTGCTGTAGGGATTGGACCCATGAGGGAAAGGTGCTCAGCCGGCCAGGCTCGGCGGAGTCAATGGAGGGAGTTTGGGGTTGGGGAAGGGTCGGCTTTCCGTTCCTCTGCGGAGCAGAGAGCCGCTGTGGAACCCTGTCTGTGCTGGTATAGGGCCTGGGAGAGGGTGGGCTTGGGTTCAGGTCCTGCTGGTTTCAGGGGTTTGGATCCCAGCTGGAAAATCAAACCTTTACGGAGAAAGTCCTGGCAATGCTGTTACTCATCCACCATCTTGCTCCACTCTCCCCCCACTGTACTTTTTGTGATACAAGGTCTTATGTAGCCCAGGCTGACCTTGAGCTCACAATCCTCTTGCCTCAGCCTCCTGAGTGCTGGGATTACAGGTGTATATCACCATGCCCAGTTTTAATTTTTACTTTTTTTTTTGTCCATAAAACTCAAACCATAGGTAGAAAAGTTCATACAACCAACTTTTTTTTTTGACTAGAAAATTAAAAAGCATTAGAAATGGGAATCTCCTTATCTTTGACCTTTTATTCTAAGAATTTGTGTTCTGATATCAAGAATCAGTGATTTAGGGGTTGGAGAGATGGCTCAGTTGTTAAAGTACTTGCCTGCAAAGCAGAAAGACCTGAGTTAAATTCCTCAGAACCTGTGTAAAAGCCAGGTGCACAAAGTGGTGCATGTCTAGAGTTCGTTTGCAGTGGTTGGAGGCCCTGGTGTGCCCATTCTCTTTCTTTCTATCACTTTCTTTCTCAAATAAATAAGTAAATAAAGTATTTTTAAAAATTAAAAAAAGAATCAATGATTTAGCTTATAAATTTTTTTTGAAATTTTGAGCTGCATTTATATCCTTCCCCTTAATGAAAGTACTGCCCTTGGTTTCTCCCTGCTAGTTGGGTGTGAATGAATGTTAAGAGTTAGTTAGGCATAAAAGCCCTGGAGAGAAAACAGAACACAGCAGTGGTGGCCATTTCAGAGAAGTAGAAATCCTTAGTGCTCAGATGAGAGTGGTGAGAAAGAGACAGAATAGGATTTAAAAATTAACTTCAAGAAGCCTGGGATGGTAGCACACACCTTTAATCCCAGCTCGGGAGGCAGAGATTGGAGGATGGTTGTGAGTTTGAGGCCAGCCTGAGACTACAAAGTGAATTCCAGGTCAGCCTGGGCTAGAGAGAGACCGTACCTCAAAAACCAAAAAGGCAAGCAAACAATTTAAAAAAAAAGAAAAAAAAAGAAAAGAAGTGTTGAGCCAGGCATGGTGGTGCATGCCTTTAATCCCAGGACTCGGGAGGCAGAGCTTGGAGGATCGTTGTGAGTTTGAGGCCAGCCTGAGACTACAGAGTGAATTCCAGGTCAGTCTGGGCTAGAGAGAAACCCTACCTCAAACAAAAATTAACTTCAAGATAGGACATTTCCTGTCAGGTTTCAGAAGATGATCACGTACAGAGAGTCGTTATCCAGTCATTCACTCTAATTGCCAATACTGAGGTCTCCTGTAGCACTGATATTTTCTTCCATTCTGGCTTCTGCCTGAAGCCTGCATTTATGTTTGTTCCATGTTGCTCTGTTACATCCCTAACATATTGTTGAAGTTTTCCCTGAATCCTTGTGTGTTGTTACGCTTAATTCTTTGTATATTCGAAATGCAACATTGGGAATTTAGGGCAATGAAGATTACTACTTCTTTGCTTGAAGAAAATAATGATTTTATTACACTAAATATGTAATAAGAAATAATATTTTTAATATTCTAATATAATAACAGGAAATAATATTTTAAATATTTCAATAGAATACTATTATTATTATTTTTTATATTTTTTATTCATTTTTCAAGCAGAGAGAGAGAGAGAGAGAGAGAACACCAGAGCCACCATCTTATGGGTCTAGCTTTTGTGGGTCCTGGGGAATTGAACCAGGAGCCTTAGGCAGTGGAGGCAAGTGCCTTAACCACTGAGGCATCTCTCCAGCCCTCAATAAAATACTATTGCCTTGAAAGATGTTCAAGTACTGTATTAATCACAAGCATACTTTGTTTCTAATTCACATGAAACCTAAACATTCCTCTCTTATCCTGGTTTCTTCCAAAGGTAGTTAGTTATTCATGGGCTAGAGAGATTGCTCAGTGGTTAAGGCACTTACTTGCAAAGCCTACCAACCTGGGTTCAACTCCGCGGTCCCCACATAAAGCCAGATGCACAAAGTGATGCATGTATCTGGAGTTCATTTGCAGTGGCTGGACTCCCTGGGGTGCCCATTTTCTCGCTCCTCTCTGTTTCTCTCTGCTTGCAAATAAATAAATAAATAAATATATATGTATATATATATTTAAGAGTAATTATTCATGTAGGAGTGAGTTTCAGGAGGCCCATTGATAGACAGGGCTACAAAGCAGACAAAGAGATACACCCAGAACAATATCCAATATCAAGTCATTCACCACTGTGGGCAACTGGTACTCGATCTTCCAGGTCTTTTTATGGAGAGAAATAAAATGTTTCTATGCATTTACTAATGAATTCCTAACTCTACTCGTTAAAGCTTCCATACTCTTCAAAGAAGCTCTGGAGAGGCAAGGGCCAGCCTTAAGGATCAGTGCTTTTGGTTATTCTGTAAGGCAAGTTGAAGCCTGTGTAAAACCAGATAATAGAATGGTTGTTGGAATGAATATAACAGTTAGGGCAGGACTGGAGAGGCGACTCAGTGGTTAAAGCGCTTGCCTGCAAAGCCTAAGGATCCAAGTTCAATTCCCCATGTGAAGCCAGGTGGCACATGCGTCTGGAGTTTGCAATGGCTATAAGCTTTGCCACACCCCTTCTCTCTCTCTCTCTCTCTCTCTCTCTCTCTCTCTCTTTCTCTCTCTCTCCTTGAAAATAAATAAATAAAATATTTTTAAACAGGTTAAGGCAGAGATGATCTGGTACAGGCCGAAAAAGTATGAGACATACCCCCTTGAGGCTTGCTATCTATGGGAACGATAAATCTATGAATCTTGTTGCATCCAGCTGGCTGACTTGGGACCTCCAGGACTTTGCAGAGAAGAGACTTCCCCAAAGTGTTGAGGAAGTCTCCAGAGAATGCTTACTGAAAGCTCTACTGGTGATCTTGACGGTGAAACTCCTGACTTCCTCTCTGCAGCCAATTTCCCATATGACTCTGAGCTGGGGAATCCTGATAGGGACCTTCTAGAGTTCAGAAGTCTCTTGCCAAGTGGGAAGATGTTCTGCTTTGGCGAATTGTTTGAACCTATGCAACCTTATAGAGACGAGAGGCTTGCGCTCTTTACAAGCTCAAACCCGTGCATCACTGCAGTGAAAGCTGGAGGAGACGGCTCACAGGTCAGCTGTCAGGGCGTGTAGAAGTGACCTCTGGCTCCGGAGGGCATTCTGGTTGGCATGTCTGCTTTGTGGAGCTGCTTTCCCTTGTGGTTAATTTCACTTTGGGGCATGTGTGTGAGCGATCATGTATGTGTCTGTCAGCTTCTATTTCCTTCATGCGTTTTTATATCATCTCCCTGCCTACCGCCCCTCCCCCACCCAATATCTCTCTCATATAGGAATCATCATCTCAGACACAGCTTGAGACTTTGCCCAGGATTCTCCTAGAACCTTCACAAGTGACTGATGCAATGGGGTCACCTAATTCCACACACTGGGCATAAGACGTCTCTGCTCCTGGCCCAGATCAATCTAATTTTCATCACAAATTATGTACCTTATCTCTACAATCCTAAAGATTCTTTATTATTCATTGCACACATCAAGTTGAAGAAAAATTTTATATATACCTCTATCGTTCTATCTATCATCCATCTCTCTCTTTCTATCATCTATCAATCAATCTATCTATCTGTCTGTCTGTCTATCTATCTATCTATCTATCTATCTATCTATCTATCTGGTTTTAACAGTCTTTTATTCTAAATACATGTGGCCAAATTTAAGGCAACAACAACATATATTTCAACTTAAACACTAACAGTCTAACAGTTTTAAATTAGCTGAATGCATTTGCATGCATATAAGCGCAGCCTTGGCCAGCTCTCTGTGACAACAGGGATCTTAACTTATTGCTAGAGCATTTCAGGTGCCAGCAGCTTCCCAGGGTCAGGGTAACAGAAGAACTGCTACAGCACTGATTTCTAGGTCCTGTTTCCAAGTATCCTGGTTCCATAGGCTGGGGTCACACAAGAAAATTTATGTATATGACAAATCTGATGACAGTGATGTTCCTGGTCCCAAAATCTCACTTTTTGTTTGTTTGCTTTTTCAAGGTAGGGTCTCGCTCTAGCCCAGACAGACCTGGAATTCACTCTGTAGTCTCAGGCTGGCTGGCCTTGAACTCACAGCGATCCTCCTGGCCAACATCAGGTGGACAATAGCAGCAGGAAAGTGTGCCAAACACTGGTGAGGGGAAGTTGCCCATAAGCCTGCCCCCAACAACACACCTCCAACAAGGTTCTAATTCCAAAACTGCCATAAGCTGGGGATGAAACATTCAGAACACATTTGTTTGTTGGGGGACCCCTGGATCAAATCATCACAGCAAGTTTGTTATTGGTATACAGAAAAGCTACTGTTTAGTTGTATGTTGATTTTTGTACCCTGGAACTTTGCTTAGGGTGGTCATCAGGTCTGCTTTCTGCTGGAGTCTTCAGGGTCTTTCAAGTATAGGGTACTGTCATCTGCAAAAAGGGATGATGTGACTTCTCTCTTCCCTGCTTGTTACTCATTTCTTTCTCTTGTATTATTGCTCTAGCTGGGACTTCAAGCCCTATGTTGAACAAGAGTGGTGAGAGCTGACAACCTTATCTTATTCCTCATTTTTCAGAAAATTATTCTTAGTTTTTCCCCATTTAGTATAATGTTGGCTATGGGTTTGACATTCATAGCTTTTATTATGTTGAGGTATGTTCCTTCCATTCCTAGTTTCTTCAGAATATTTTTCCTGTACATATGTGTGATGGTGGTGGTGGTGGTGGTGGTGGTGGTGGTGTGTGTGTGTGTGTGTGTTTGTGTGTGTGTGCATGTGTACATATGCACACATGTGTGAGAAGGACAGATGTCAATATTGGGTGTTTTGCTCAATCACTTTCATTTTTTCTGAGAGAGAGAGAGAGAGAGAGAGAGAGAGAGAGAGAGAGAGAGAGAGAGAGAGAGAGAGAATGGGCACACCAAGGCCTCTAGCCACCCCAAACTCCAGATGAATGCACCACCTTGCGCATCTATCAGGCTTTATATGGGTACTGGAAAATGAACCCTGGTTGTTAGGCTTTGCAGGCAGGTGCCATAGCTGGTGAGCCATCTTATATTCTGAGACAGGTTCTCTCTGAACATGGGGCTCATTGCTGTGGTTTGCCCTACTGAAGACCACACTGGCACTGTGCTCAGGAGGACCTCTGGCTTCACATGAAGCAGAGGCTCCTACAGAATCACCAATGACAGAAAACCATGCTTCCTTGGTGTCCACAAGGCCTCAATGCCAGATGCTCCTCTTGTCTCCACCTCCCCAGCACTAGAATTACAGACACATGCCTCTATGCTCAGCTATTATAGAGGTGCTGGGGATTTGAACTCAGGTCCTTATGCTTATGTAGCCAGCACTTTTTAGCCACTGATCCATCTCTTTCTTTAGCCCTTTTCAGGCTTTTTACTGTGATGAGATATTGAACTTGGTCAAAAGCCTTTTCTGAATTTATTGAAGTGATTATGTAATTTCTTTAATTCTATTTAATTTTAAGTAATTTGTTGATTTACTTAAGAGAGCGAGAGAGAGCGAATGAGACAGATAGAGAGAGAGAGAAAGGAGAGAGAGAGAGAGAGAGAGAGAATAGGCTTGCCAAAGGTGTCCTGCCTCTGCAAATGAACTCAGACTCATGCACCACTTTTTGCATCTGACTTTACATAGGTACTGGTGAATTGCTTTGCAAACAAAGCACCTTTAACCACTGAGTCATTTCTCCAGCCCCCTAGCTCCATTTCTGTGTTGTATTATATTTATTGCTTTGCACTTGGGCCATCCTTGTATCTTTGGAACAAAATTGACTTGGTCATTGTGAATGATTTCATATTGTCTTGAATTCAGTTCACAAGTATTGTTTGTTTTTTTTTTGAGAATTTTCACATCTATTTTTTTGGGGGGGAGATTTGTCTGTAGTTTTCTTTTTTGTTGTATGCTCATTAGAGGAATGCTGGCTTCATCCACGAGTAGGGTAGGGTTTCTTCCCTTTCTAGTTTATGAAACAGTTGAGGAACATTGATGCTTGCTCTTTGTTAAAGCTCTGATAGCATTTGGCAGTGAATCTACCCAGCCCCCGGCTGTTCCTTGTTGGGAGACTCCTTATTATTATTTGAACATCATTGCATGTTATCAATATGTGAAATTGTTTATATCCTCTTTGGAAACTCTTGATAAGGTTACATGTGATGGGGAATTTATCTACTTCTAGGTTGTCTAGTTTTTTTTTAGTAGATATTTGCAAAGTCTTCCCTAATGATCATCTGGATTTCATTGGTTCTGTTGTAGTGTTCCCATTTTCATTTGTAATTTTATAAATTTGGGTCTCTCCTCTCTTTCTCTTTAGTCTGGCTAAGAGTTGGTTTCTCTTATTTTTATTTTTTTAAATTTTTTTCAAAGAAACAACTTTTCATTTCATCAATTCTGCCTGTCATTCTTATCATCTCCCTTTCATTAATTTCTGATTAATCGTTATTATGTCTTTCCATCACCACCCTTGGATTTGGCTTGTTACTTTTTCCCCAAAACCTAGAAATGCATCATTGAGTTATTTTTGTGATTTATGTTTTCCCATCTTCTTTGTCATCCATGACAACGGGCTAATGGCTCAACAGTTTGCAGGTCTTGTGTAGGTAACCACCAACACTGTGAGGTCATGAACAAAATGGCCCCTTTGTGTCTGGATCACACTGCACTCCTCCCCATTCTTTGGCTCTTGCATTCTTTCTGTCACCTCTTCTTCACTGCTCCTTGAGCCTTGGGGAGTATGATAGCTATATTGTGAGCACTCCACAGTCATTTCTGCTCAGCACTTTGATGAGTTTTGATTCTCCCCAGTGGTCACTACCATATGAAAGGGAAGCTTCTCTAAATAGAAGGGAACAACAATATATGGGCATACACATATTTAGAGAGCAAGTTGGTGGGCATAATATATCCACTTAGATAACAAGAGTAGTAGCCTCCCCCAATAGGGCTTATGACATTGCCAGCCATAGGCTTTTGACCAGGTTTTCGGATTGGGCATAAAATTCTTTCTGTGGTCCATTAAAAAAAAAGTTAAGTATTTCATAGCTATAAACTTTCCTTTTAGAACTGCCTGTGGTATATCCCAAAGGTTCTAATAAATTTTTATTTTGAAAATTATTTTTTTTATCTAAAATTTTTCTCCCTTATTTTTATTTAAAAATTTTTATTTTAAATTTTCTCCCTTATTTCTTCTAAAATCTACTGAGCATCCAAGAGTGCATATTCAGGGTCTAAACATTTGTGTAATTTCTGTGGCTTCTATTACTATTGATTTCTAGATTTATTCCACCATGGTATATAAGTTACTAAAAATTATTTCAATTTTTTTACATTTACATCTCTGATGGAGATTCAGGAATGTATCTTTCAGAATGCAGTGAGAGAGCTGTGGCTCATCCAACCCTACCAACGAACTGCAGGCTGATTGCTGACATCCTGACAAGAGATGAGCCACCCAGACATACGGTGGAGGATCCATATGGAACCCTTCAGAGAATGATGAGATGAACAAGTGACTCAGGGCCACAGCCAGTCAACAAAGGATAAGCCAGTGACACAGACACCAATGATTTTTGACAAACCCTGATCCAGAAGTACACAGACCCCCTAAGATCTCATCAACAAAACAGCCTTAATACCCACCACGATTCAGGGAACTGAGCTGAAGAGGGGGCAGAAAGATTGTGAGAGCCTTGGTGGGGGAGAATATCCAGAGACATGTCCCCCCTCAGTAACAACACACTAGGTCCGGTGGAACTGGGCTGACTCCTAGGCTATCCAAGGTCCCCAGCCCCAAGGACTGATCCAGACTGCCCAAGGAGGAGGATATCCATCTGATTGGGGATGGGAAGGGGGGAATTGGGGATAACAACTCATTGTTTGCCCATTAAATAATGTAACTCATTATGGACAATAAAAAAAAGAGTTGCTTTATGACTTAAAATGTTGGAGATTCCTGCAAAGAAAGCTGGTGGCTCACAGTGGATCTGGTCAAGAGACATGCTATATGTTCTGCAGGCCATAGAGCTAGAGGGGCAGGGATACAAAAGCCTTTTGGAGCCCAATGATCTCATCAGGAGTCCAGGACACCAGACAGGGAGTTATAGAATTTTTGTGTTTGCTTTTCTGGACTTCAGTCTTGCTTTGGTCCAACTTTTCCTATGTTCCTATTCCTCCCTTGTGGATTGTGAATGTCTACTCTGTACCATTACGTGTTGGAAGCATGTGATTTTAGTTTTTAGTTTTTTGAGGTAGGGTCTCACTTTAGCTGAGGCTGACCTAGAACTCACTATGCAGTCTCAGGGTGACCTCAGACTCACAGTGATCATCCTATCTCTTCCTCCTGAGTGCTGGGATTAAAGGTATGCACCACCACAATCAGCCTGATTTGGTTTTTGATTTTACAGGGGTTCCCAGTTAAGAGATTGCCTTGTGTCTCAGAAACAACTATGGACTGTTGAACAGTTTGAGGACTACTAAAGACTATGGGGACTTTTGAAGTTGGTCTAAGTGCATTTTGCATCATGAGAAGGCCAGGGAGTCTATGGGGACAGGCAGCAGAATGTGGTGGTAGGAATGTAAAACATCATCCATAAATTGATATGTTTGAACACTTGGCCCCTGGGTCTCATGCCATTAGGGAAGATTGTAGAACCTTTAGGAGGTGGAGTCTTGCTGGAGGAAGTGTGTCACTGGGGTGGACTTTCTCTTCGATATTGCTGACTTTACTTTACAAACCTTAAACAGATTTCCTTACTTCCTTCATTAGCTTGTTTCTTTGAAGTCATCATGGATCATTCATATAAGTAAACTTTTAAATTATTCATCTGGCATTTTCCCACTTCAGTTTCTATGAACTCAGTAAGTGAGGAGTTGTCTTTTTGACGGATATGTTGCTTTACTTGTTTGTGTTTTCTTTCTTTCTTTCTTTTTTTTTCTGCAAGTTACCTATCTGTTGGTTTGGAGATCTCTTCTGTGTTTTAGTTAGGGTCCTATTCAGTGAGCTTCCCACTTACAAAGCTCAGATATTGGTGTTTGTCTCAGATAAGGCCATACCCAACAGTCTGCAGAGTAGCAGGGCCTCTGTTGATGATAAACTTTGTCCCTACCTGTGTAAATCACATCTGTACATGCATGGATATAAAGAAACATATAGACAGATATAAACATCTAGATAGATGATTTAGATATAGGAATAGATATAGAAATAGTAGATATCAAGATAGAAGACTGACTAATAAGACTTGGAAAAGTAAAGTTACAATTTTATATATGCTCATATTGTAGGGGCTGAGCTAGAGGTTAGAACTTAAATAATACTCAGCAAATTCCAATACACCTTAGAACTTAAGGAGTACCTCAATTCTTGTCTACAAAGTTAAAGAATTAAAATTATAGACCACCAAGGATACGGTATAGTGGGAGACTTTATTTAAAGAAGAATGGAGAGTTACAGAGACCTCTAGTCACCAGTGTGAGGAGAATACATGGCAGAGGTTTTAACAAAATCTATGCTATTCAGCTAAACAAGCAGGAAAAAGGAAGATCATGAGAAGGAAAGGTTCGTGTGGAAGAGAGATCCAGCCCCTCACCACAGCCACAGGGAAGGGGGTCTATGGAGCTTGTCTGAAACTGTCACAATCTGCTGATTTTCTTTTTTCCTTTTTGTTGACAGACATTGAACCCAGGCTCTTGCTAGCTGGGCTGAAGCCTTGACCAATGTCATGCTCTTAATAGGATTTGGTTTTTTTATCCTAGAATTAAACAATACTTAACTCCATGAAAGAGAACAGATGTTTCAAACAGTAGAGTTTTGTTATAAAGACAGAAGAAGGAAATGCACACACATACACACACACACACACACACACACAAAAAAAAAAAAAAAAGGAGACTGGTTACTTCAAGGTTACTGTCATTGTCAGGCAGGGACAGGGAGACACAACAATAGAAAAATAAGTAGCCAATATCAGGTTACTTTCTGAGGAAGGATTAAGACCCAGAAAACTTCACCTCATGCTGGCTGAACCTGGCCTGCTTAGGAAATGTGACTTCGTGTTTTCATTCAGAAGTGGGGTTCAATTTGGTGACCTAGAACTTCAGCCCGAGTGACTCTATTTTGGTTTTTAGTTGGTCTGTTGAGGCTTGCTAAAGGAGGTTATTCTAAAACAATGGACTCAAAGAGAGTAAATATTTTTTTAAATTTAACATGGTCCTCAATGTCATTTGATTTCAAAAGCACTTGAACTTCTTCAAGGACCTCCACCAATAACATAAACTCCAATAATTAGAGACTGATTCTTTTGCCTTAAGATTTCTTTTCCTAGAAACTGGGGAGATGGCTCAGTGGTTTAAGGTGCTTCCTGGGAAAGCTTGCTGGCCTGGGTTCAATTCTCCAGCCACCCATGTAAGCAGGACCCAAAAAGTGATGCCAAGATCTGAAGTTCCTTTGCGGCAGGCAAAAGAGCCTGGTGGGCCACACACACACACACACACACACACACACACACACACACACACACACACATACACACACACTAAATACTTTTAAAAAGATTTCTTCTGTTAGAATACAAATAACCCTGAAATAATGCTAACACTTAGAGCAATGCCCCCATGCAGATGAAGTCTTTGTTCAGATCAGGAGCTCAGAAGGTAGATTCTGGCTGCCCTGGGTAAGCTGAGGAGGGTGGAGGTAGGAGCCTAGGGAAGGACAGATTTCCCCCAGGACTCTTGGGCCACATGGCAGATATGTTTCAAAACAAAGGTAAATTGACCAGTGAAACCAAAAGAGACCTTTTAGCCTTAGAAACAAGAGAAGAGAAACAGAAAGAAATGTAAAGAGACAATAGAGTTATACCTCTGGAAATGAACCTCTCTCCAAAAAAAAAGTCTGTTTCTCTGCTTTTGTCTTTTTTGTGTGTGTTTTATTTCTCCCTGGTTGCTTGCAAATCTTCAGGATGTCCACCGGCTAGGCCTGCATTTCTCTTAAGAAGAGGTATTGAGCCTCAGATTCTAAAACACTTATCAACAAATGAGTTCAGAGCAAAGTTTCCAAACAAGCTGTGCTGGTCAGGATGACAAAAGTGAAACCAAATGGGACAGAGAGGATGTGTTAGAGTAAAGTTAAAATTAGAATAAAAGTAGAAAATCTCAAGGCAAGAGGGAGCTAATTATTAGTAAAATATCTACCCCAGAATGGTATGTTGGTATTCGCCTCTCCCACCTCACCCTGCTCCTATAATCTTGCCTTTGTTTTCCTGTAATCTTGCATCTGTGGTTAAACACGGTAAATACTGAGAATGGCCTGGCCGGTAAATATTGAGAATGGCCTGGCCGATGGGTTCTATAGATATGGAAGAAATGTGCAGATGCTCTGGTTAATGAAAAAACCCTGTAAAATTCCCCAAATTATAGTGTGCATTTTTAGAACTATATAAGCTCTGCTCAAACTTGGCTCTGGGCTCTTTTGCCTCTGTCCGGCTATAGATACACACTGAGCCCTGGGCATGCCTGGTTACTTTTAATAAAACCCTTTGCGTGTTGCATAGGAGCTTTGGTCAGAGTCTTCTTTTGAGTTGGGGGTTGGGAGACCTAACATCTTGGAGGTCCCACCGAGATCCCATTCGAGCCCCCCACCAACTGAAGATCACCAGCAACCACCCTCCTTGGGTAAGTTTGATTTTTTCTGGTGCCTTCAGTTTTTCTTTCTCTCTGCTTGCGATCACATAGCTTCTGGTCGTCTGGTGTCTGGCTGCGAGGCGTGAGCCCCCAGCACAGCTTCTGGCTTTCTGGTGTTTGGCTGTGGCTGTGAGGCATGAGCCCCCAGCACAGCTTCTGGCTTTCTGGTGTTTGGCTGTGGCTGTGAGGCGTGAGCCCCCAGCATAGCTTCTGGTTTTCTGGTGTTTGGCTATGAGGTGTGAGCCTTCACTCCAGCACAGCTTCTGGCTTTCTGCTGTTTGGCTGTGGCTGTGAGGCATGAGCCCCCAGCACAGCTTCTGGTTTTCTGGTGTTTGGCTGTGGCTGCGAGGCGTGAGCCCCCAGCATGGCTTCTGGTTTTCTGGTGTTTGGCTGTGGCTGTGGGGTGTGAGCCCCCAGCACAGCTTCTGGCTTTCTGGTGTTTGGCTGTGGCTGTGAGGCGTGAGCCCCCAGCACAGCTTCTGGCTTTCTGGTGTTTGGCTGTGGGGCGTGAGCCTCCACCAGCATAGTTTCTGGATTCTGGTTTTTGGTTTGATTTCTGTGTGACTGTTGGCTGTGGGGTGTGAGCCCCCACCGACCGTGGTTGGCAGACGTGCCTGGGAGCCACAGGTCACAGGCATGGAGGACGCTCCAGCAGTGAGACAAGAGGATTGATGGTGTCTGCTGGACGACGTCTATCTGGGACAGTCGGAGACTGTCATTTTTCTTGCTTCAGACAAAGTGAAAGGAAAATCAGCACTCTGATCAGTGGAATATTTATGGAAAACTAAATGGGATATATGTCAATGAGTCTTCTGATCTGTTTTTTATTCTCTTTGTCCTTTGTTGTCTATTTGTCTGAAATGGGACCCTCCTATTGCCAAAATCCCAGAAACAGACATGTTTACCAATGCTTCCTCATAAGCCAGACTGGCCCTCTGGCTTTTTGATGAATATAAGGGAAATAACACAAGAATTATATATTCTTATGATGCTGAGGTCCATGATTAATTGGGTAAACTGAGTAAAAAAAACATAAGGTTTCTTTTCTCATCCATTGCTCAATGGTTAGAGACATTGTCTGCTATAAGTACTATATGTTTTCTGCTTGCTTCCAAAGAGAAAAAGGTCCCTAAAAGTGTCTTTCTTATAAGTTTGTTAAGGACCAGGTTGTTCAATGGTTAGAGACACTTTTCAATGGTTATACTCATTTGGCATCCTTAGAAAGGAAAGAATCTGGAGTTCAAGGCCAGCCTTGGACTACAGAGTGAGTTCCAGCTCCCTTCCTCACACACATACAAAAAAATTCACTCCCCCGGAAAAGTCGATCTTTTGTTCAAAAGTAGGAAAATGTGCTAATAAAAGAATTAATATAGACTTCCAGGGAAGATGGCTGACTAGCAGACATGCCGTACACCTCAGGAAATAAAGGCCAGTGTTTTCAGCAGGGATCCAGGTCGTGGATGAAAAGACGTCCAAGGCCTTTCTCGGGAGAGCGTACCCCAGGACTCAAATAACCACACCAGCAGATGCAAAAGCAAGAGGATTTTCTTTTTTTTTTTTTTTTCCCGGCTGCGCAGATGGGCTCCCTGGACCAGTGAATACCAGAGAGCCCTGAGGAACAAAAGCTTCAGGTATTTATAGGCAAGAACCACAAAATTATAATACAGCTCAGACCACAGGATGTTGCATATTTCCATTGGTTCTTTTGTCCTGATCTGTACAATTTTGAAGCCTGGTATTTGCATTTTGTTTTATGACTTAGGACCTCCCACAGAAGGGGAGGGGGAGTGAGCCAGGAGAGGTTCTTTCATATATGGGCTGTTTTATGAAATGGAGTCAGTTTATAAAATGCTTCATTACCCCCTTGTGTTATGAGCCTATTTGAATCTTCAAATATTGACTCTCAAGTTCTGAGTTGCTGATAACCCTGGGTGAGCACAAAGGTTTGTAGTACCAAAATTCTTTTTCTAATAAAGGAAATGAGCCTGTTTAAGAGATATGGTAACACAGTTAATAGAAGCAGGAGAATGATAAGTGGCCCTATTAGAGGCAAGAGATAGGGCAGTAGTCCATGGAAGCTGGACCATAGGGGATTGTCTAGAAGTGCTTTTCTTCTTTTTTCTAAATCTTCCTGGAGATTTTTTATTTTTTCTCTTACTATTCCTGACTTGTTAGCATAAAAACAACATCTTTCATTTAACGTTAAACAGATGCCTCCCTGTTCAGCGGTTAGGAGGTTCAATCCCCTTCTATTCTGCAGCACGACCTCCGCTAGTGAGTCTACCTGGTCCTGGAGATCTTGGATTGTACTAGAGAGGGCTTGGACATCATTAATAAGCTGCTGAGATAGTCTATGATATTGATGTAAAGAAACTCCCAACCCGGCCAATCCAGTTCCTATTGCTGTTGGGAGACCCATTCCTACTATTAAAGGAATTATTCCTACAGCCCTCTTAGGTCTTGTCCCCACTAGGGTATTGAAGCTAGGGATTGGCATGGGCTCATCTCCAGGAACTATTCCCACATCAGGCAACAGTGAAGATAACACGCATATCCCTGTCCAGTTGGCAGGAGGTTGGGCATATGCCATATTATTTCCACATATAATGGCAGCTCCCAGAGGTGGGCAGTAGGGAGAGGTAGGAGATTTATAAGTAGTTATATTGATGCAGAAAGCGAAGGTTATCTGTCCTACATCTATTTCCCCAGTAGTATTTTGAGATTTTCCTTCTATAGAGTGGGAGTGATTAAAACCTACGGGCTGAACCCTGAGAGGAAGGGAGGGCATGCAGGTGCCCTTAGGCTGATTGTTAGCAGTATTTTCCCACGGTATAGCTGTGGGGAAGGTCATTCCAAAGCTCATACATAGCCAACAGTCAGCAGCTAACATTGGGATAGTAAGATTTATCAGGAGGTGAGTAGTTGCCAGGATGTCCATAGTTAGATCATCCAAGTCTAAAGGTTCTACTTTTGGCAGGGCTAAAGGGTGATGTGTAAGTTTTGGCAATTGTGGTTTTATCCGCTCCTCTATATGTTGATGTTTTGTTGCATCAGTTGGTCCTCCACCATCTGATACCAATGTTGGGGCCTCAGTTGACCAGCAGGATAATTTTCCTTTCTGTCCTGCGCATCCTGCTAGTCTCATGAGATATTTAGTTAAGGTGTGGCCAAATAACCCTGGGCTTTCGACAGTAGCCTCACCTTGAGGGGGATCTATCTTAGTTAACACAGCCTGGAAATGTAATTGATTTTTCTGTCCCATACAAATAGTAGCGGTTCTATAACAAGACATATATCCAGGCTGGGTATATGTGCAGTCTGCAGAACAGTTTGGAGTAATCTTTCCAGGATCCGGGGCTTTAATCTTTGGTTTACCTGAACACACCCATTGTAGGGGTTTATAACCTCCTCTCTGGTTATCAGCTTCAGCTCTGAGGTATGCTATGAAATGATTACAGTCTACGGAGTGGGTGTAGCTCAAGGGAGGGTTGCTCCAGTGTCCCCCCATACAATTACATGGTGGGCCAAAGAGGGTAAGGTATAATTCTCGTCTGCTTAGCGGGAGGCCCAGTCCAGAGTCACTCGGGGTTACGCAAAGTACCAGGCTTAAGGCGATGAACATGCAGTTTGAGAGGGTTTTCAGTCCTTTCCAATTTCCATTCTGGTCCTGGTGGAGGCGCCGGCTTGAGGTGGGATGTATGGATCCACAATGCGATGCCATCTACCTTTATTGCAGTTGGGGTGGTCAGAAGTACCAAGTAGGGTCCTTTCCAGCGAGGTTCTAGGCTCCCAGTCTTATGGCGGCGAACCAGCACATAGTCACCAATCTGGAAGGCATGTGAGTGAGGGAACTCCTCTGTGTCCTTGTAAGCTGCCTCAAGAGGCTTCCAAATTTCCTTCTGCACTAGTTTTAAGGCTCTCAAATGAGCCTGCGGAGAAGGGGTAGGGGCATGAGATGAAATGTGAGAGTCAAAGAAAGTTATAGCAGGAGGTGGGTAGCCATACAGGATTTCAAAAGGAGTTAGACCATGTGGGCCAGGGATATTTCTTGCCCTATATAAGGCCAGAGATAATAATGGGACCCAGTCTCTAGTGCCAGTTTCCAGCATTAATTTAGTCAAAGCCTCTTTAATTGTTTTACTCATTCTTTCTACCTGACCTGAACTCTGGGGTCTATATGCACAATGTAGCTTCCAATTTATCCCCAATAATATGGCCACTCTCTGACTCACCTGAGAGATGAATGCAGGCCCATTATCTGTACCCAGATATCTAGGCATTCCATACCTGGGGAAGATTTCTTCCAATAATTTTTTTGGTTACTGTGGCTGCAGTTTCTCTTTGGGTAGGAAATGCTTCTGTCAAAGCTGAGAAAGTATCAACAAAGACTAACAAATATCTGTTATTATATAGTCCAGGTTTTACCTCTGTGAAGTCAATTTCCCAATGTTCTCCCAGTCTTTGTTCTCTTTGCCTGTGTCCAGTAGGCAGGTTAAGATGCTGAGCGTTCACCTGCACACAAACCTTACAATGATCAGTTATTAATTTTAACAGTTGTTCCCTTCCTGGAATATAATAGGAGTTTTCTTCTTTATTTAATAGCTGGCTCATCTTTCTGTGGCTGAGGTGGGTTAATTTATGCAGATCAGAAATGAGGATTTTAGCCATGGCTCGTGGCAACACAGTCTTTCCTTGATATTTCCAGGTATTTGATTCCTTGTCAAAATCAGCCCCCAGCTTCTGTATTATTTCTAAGTCATAGTCTTTATATGGCCATTCTGGTCTCTAGCCAATTAAAGGGAGTTTGGCCGCTATAGTCATTTGAGTTGGGCCCAGTGCAGCTTGGTGTACTGTCTCATCTGCCATGCGATTCCCTTTTGCCACTGGGGAGTCCCATTTTTGGTGACCTGGGCAATGGATGATGCTGACCTTTTTGGGTAGCAGTAGGGCCTGGAGGAGGTTTAATATTTCCTCCTTATGTTTGATTTGCTTTCCCTCTGAGGTCAAGAGTCCTCTTCTTCTATAGATCTCTCCGTGGACATGAGCAGTGGCAAAGGCATATCTACTATCTGTGTAGATATTAATTCTTTTGTCCTTTGCCCTCTTTAAGGCCTCAGTTAAAGCAATAATCTCAGCCTTCTGGGCTGAGGTCCCAGGAGGCAGTGCACTAGCCCAAATGACAGATTGTCCATCTACCAACACTGCCACAGCCTTACGTTCTCCCTCTAGGATGTAGCTGTTCCCATCGGTGAACCAGGTCTGCGCATCTGTCAGCAGCACATCTGAAAGGTCTGAGCAAGTCCCATGCACTTCAGACAGGATCTGTTGGCAATCATGGAGAGGGGCCATACCTGTCCCCTGTCCGGTGTCAGGGAGAAACGTAGCCAGGTTTAGGGCGGTGGCCGGTCCAAACTGAATACGGTCCTTGTCTAGGAGCAAAGATTGGTAATGTATCATTCAGGTGTTGGACATCCACCTCTCTGGTGGCTGTCTGATTATGGTTTCGACAGTGTGAGGTGTTATTATGGTCAGTGGCTGCCCGAGAGTCAGTTTGTGGGAGTCTTTTACCATAGTAGCAATGGCTGCTACCATATGGAGGCATGCTGGCCAACCGGCTGCCACATTGTACAATTTCTTTGACAAATAAGTAATGGGCCTTTTCCAGGGTCCCAACTTCTGGGTCAGCACTCCTTTGGCGATTCCCCTTTTTCATCTATGAAAAGTTCAAAGGGCTTAGTGATATCAGGTAGTCCTAAAGTGGAAACACTCAGGAGGACCCTCTTTATATTGGAGAAGGCTTGCTGTTGTTCCTCTCCCCAGGTGAAGGCCACATTTTGTTTGGTTAGAGAGTACAAGGGAGCGGCCATCTCTGCAAACCCGGGAATTCATAGTCTACAAAATCCCGCTGTCCCCAAGAATTGTCTGACTTGTTTAGGATTTTCGGGAGCTGGAATCTGGGATATAGCTTGTTTTCTTTCCTCTGTCAGCCACCTATACCCGTCTCTCAGAATATATCCCAGATAAGCAACCTCCGTTTTGCATATTTGAGCCTTTTTTTGCAGAGGCTCTATACCCCAGGGCACCTAGTGTCCTGAGTAGTTCTTTGGTGCCTTCAAGGCAAGTCTCC
>PVHP010035222.1:0-18777 GCA_004024765.1 Zapus hudsonius | reverse complement strand
GAATCCTACTGAAAGTTGCTTGTGGAGGAATGGGTTTCTTTTGGCTTACAGACTTGAGGGAAAACTCCATTATGGCAGGGAGGGAAAATGATGTCATGGACAGAGGGGTGGACATCGCTTCCACCACAGCACTGCAAACAGCAGCAGGTAGGTGTGCCAACCACTGGAAAGGGGAAGCCAGCTATAACTCCCATAAGCCTTCCCCCAACAACACAGCTCCAACAATGTTCTAATACCCAAACTGCCATCTACTGAAGACTGAGCATTCAGAATACATTCATTTGTGAGGGACACCTGTATCAGACCATGACAGATTTATATATGTTACATGTCTGAAGTAAGATCAAATTGATTGTGGTATATGATATTTTTAATGTATTGTTGAATTCAGAGACTTTTTTGCATATATACATATATATATTAAGGAAATTGGTCTTAGTATGTTCTTGAATGTTACTAAAAGAAAATATCTTCAGTGCTCTCAACACAAAAATGACAAGTATGTCATATGGGGGTAATGTATATGGAACCTAACTTGACTTAGGTATTTCATCATGCAGACTATTAAATAAAAATTCTTGAGACAAAAGGGTCTTGAAGGAAAATGAATGAACCATAACTATTCCTACTCAGAAAGAAAGGACCAGTCTGGGAGAAAAGTTCTCTGGGCCATGAGCCATGTGGCCTGATACAGATCCAGAGTATTTTTGTAATGAATATTTGGGAAGAAGGAAAGTTCCCATGGCTTACATGGGGTAGAAAAACACAGCCTAGACTACGTTTTGGGGGTAACAAAAGGTCTGTAAGAGACCCTTGTTGCTTTTTGCCTGGTTGAGGTTGTAGAAATATGTGAGGCTCACTTGGTGGTCATTCTCCTGGGGTTTGGTTCAAAGTTTCACACACTTGTTTAAAAGTGTCTCCCTTGTTGCTGGCTTGGCCCAGACCTTACTCTCTAATATTCCTGTCTTCTGGGCTTACAGCTAAATGTAGTATCCGTCGGGATTTTTCTGTTATCAATGCACATTCCCAAAATACAATACAATACAATGAAAACAAAAAGGGAAGGAAGGAAGCCAGGGGATGCAGTTCTGCATGGGAAACTCAGCTATATTGCTTGAACTCTAGGTTTCTAGGTGCATATGATCAGACCTTGTTAGACTAATGACAGAACAAGGAACCCAGTGCTTGTTTGAGACCATGAGAGTTTGCCAGCTTTAGCAGTGGGATCATAGTTTGGTGCTAACGCTTTCCAATGATAGAGGCAAGGCCCTGGAGCTTCTCTCTGTAAATGCAAAGTTTCACTCCTTGAAGGCCTCAAAGTTGTCTATGTCCTCTCCCTGCTGTCCTGAAAAAAAAGTCTATGGAAGATCATCACTTAAACCAATCTATAATCATGGGTGTATGTGGAGGATTGCAGCAGTACCACACACACACACACACACACACACACATAAAATTTCAATCAGTGTGAAAAGCTGCTTTTACCATTGACTCATCTCTTTTTCTGTAAGTATTTGTCATGAGATTTTCTGGTCTAAGAGCTAATTTTCCCAGAAGCAAGAGTAATAAAATTATCACAAACAACTTTAAAAATATTTTAATGGAATTCAAATTTTTCAAAACCACTTATATTTTCTTCCTAACCACAATGTTCAGGAAGCCATGACTGGCCTCCATCTACGCCCCTGTCAAAGAAGGTCAATGTCATGCTGGCAGAACAGTGACATAGCAGGAATGGGGTTCTAACAAAGACTCTGCTGATGTACAATCGGAAGACCACCACCACCAGACCTCCTCTCCTCCCTGAGACCTTTCCTCCATCAGACCATCTCTCTCTCCTCCATCAGACTGCCTCTCCTCCACACCCCCTCTCCTCCATCAGACTACTTTTCCGTCATATCACTTTTTCTCTAGAATAAATCAACACTGTGAAAATCAACAAGTGCACATATAAAATGGATATATAATTTATATGATTTGAATTCTAAATAAATAGAAATAATACTTATTCCCAATCTGGTAGGATTTTAAAAGTGATTTTTTAAAAATAAAAATGAGTAAGAGCCACAGGAAAGAAAATGGTGCTTTGGAATGCTATCTTCCCGAAACTAAGTGGTTATTGTGTTGTAAGCTCACAGAAGCTGTCATTACCTGTACATGACCTTCATGTTATTGGGCCCATCAATAGATTTTCATGGATGATTGAGGACAGTCAATGAACATAAATTTTAAAAAAATGAAGAGGGAATATTTGGAATTAAAAGAAGTTTAATGAAGGAGGTAGGGAAGGATGACAAAAGTGGGTAGTATGAGGAATCATGTTAAAATTATTAACCAAGTTTTTTTATTTAAAGCATCAACAATTAGACCTCAAGTAATGATTTCCCCCTTTTCCTGAAGTGCTGAGATCAAATACAGCACCGTCTGCATCCTAAGCTCGTGCTCTTCCATCCTCAGCTTTGGCGTTTTGAGATCAAGGTTGCCCTGGAACTTGTGATAATCTTGCCTCCACCTCCAAAGTACTTGTCTGTCATGCCTAGACATAGAACACTTTTCCACATGTTGCCCATCTGTAAATGCATGTCTGAAGACTTAACTCCTTTCAAATCCATTTAAAATGCTGACATCATGAGCATCCAGAGAGCCCACAGGAGCCAGCTGGCTTCCTTTGAGGAGTTACTAACCTTACCCACAAACCTCTGAGAGCTTGAGTGCTCCCCTCTTATTCAGGACACAAGCTTGACACAGGCACAGCCCTCAGACCCATGGCTGCAGTCACTTTCTTATGCGCATTTCCCCTTCTTGGGAGAGGGACGTACAGTCAACTCCTCTCTCCAGAGCTTCTGCTTGCCAGGTTCGAGAGAAAAGTGCTTCTCAGCTGAGGAGACAAAGAACCCTGACTGACCATGATGTGCATCTGGCCTTGGCTGAGAAACTCCCTGAGGGCAAATCTTCTACAGAGAAATTTGCTGTTTCTTTGACCCATGTAAGTAGATGCTTAACAAATGTCTGTTAAGCGAATGCACTTGGGGCCAACAACCACTAAAAGAAGAGGTGCAGAACCAGCTCCCTGCAGGAGAGGAAGTTTTGTCCTGCTGAACTCACTTTTCTCTGGGGAAGTAGTCGAAGAATAACATAGAAAGAAGGTAAAACGTGCCCAAATACTCCCAAAGGAAGTCTGGCAAACTTACAGGCCATTGGGATGTCAAGGTACAGAAGGAGGCTGAAGGGAATTAGGTGTTGAAATAAAAGCCACTTGATCCGAAGTACCAACTGCCCCGATGGATTGCTGAGGGCACCTTGAATCCCTCTAGATGTGTGCTTCTTCAATACACAGATGGGCCAGGGTTCTCTACTCTGGCAGTAGGTCAGAATCTTCATTTGGGTCTTAGAAGTCTGAGGGTTGATGAGAAGTCATCAAGCAAGAGAATGTAGGGGAAGAGAAGTGGGGAGCACAATGATCACATGATCAGAGGTCGTGGAGACAACCAAGGTGGGAAACTCCAGAGATGGAGGAAAGAAGCTAAGGCAGCAGGACTTTGTGAGGCTGGAGACATCCGGGACAGTTGTTGATCAGTCCTCCATGCAGGAAAGTGTTTTTCACAGAAACATCCACCAAGTCCCAAGCACAAATCTTTTCTTTTTATGTTTCATCCCCAAGTATTTGTTTATGCTTTCAATAAACGTATTTATGCCCATTAACCTGCTGACCCCAGGGGAGGCCTTGGCTCCCCCACCCCAGCCCGTGCACCCCATGACCCTGCCCAGTGACCCTGGGCTCCAGGCCAGGCCAGGCAAGCAAGCGGCTGTGTTGCTACAGACCGGCCTGTGCACCTGGGACTCTGCCCATTATCCCACTGATGCCAGGTGAGGCCAGGTTAGGGACCTGCACCGTGGCCTCCCACTGGCCCTTGCACCCTGAGATCCCCTGACCCTAGGCTGGGCCAGGTGAGGGAGCTATGCCTTGTCTCCCCACCATCCCATTTGCCCCATGACCCCGCCCACTGACCCTGGGTTCCCAGCCATGTAAACAAGCCACCCAGGCAATCAAGATCAAGACCAGTCTGCTCACCGGGGCCTCCACCCATTAACCCATCGATCCCAGCTGAGGCCAGGCTGGGAACTTTTGCCTTGGCCTCCAGCCAGCCCCTGAGCCCAGAGACTCTACCTTTGACCCCGTGACCCTAGTAAGGTCAAGGTAGGGAGCTCTGCCTTGGCTTCCCACTGGCCTGTGAGTCCCATGAGCCTGCCCACTGATCCCCCAGCCAGCTCCTGCTGCTGAAGGTTTGAACACCCCACACTCTGGCACCAAAGGACCCAAGCATGTGCTAAAGCTTCACCAGTCCTTGCTGCAAACTCATGCAAGGTCCCTGCTCCTGCTGAGGCCCTGTGGAAAACCAGTCTCTCATGTGAACACGGGCAGATGGCAATGCACAAAGGACACACAGGTGCAGTGCCCAGCACCAAGTTTGCCTGCCCCACTTTGGAAGTCTGCAATGGAAATATCGAAGAAAGGGCGCAGAGCAAGCCTAGGAAGAGACGACAACATGTTTAGGACATCTCTGCAGGAGTCTCTAGCCAGATTATTAATGGAAATGGAAGCAAAAATTGATAATATAGGTGAAAATATGCAGAATCAGCTTGTAAGCTTCGCCACCAGGCTTAACAGAATAGAGAAAAAGCAGATGGACTTAGGTAGAAAAGTAAACAAGCTAAAGGCAAACCAGCCAGCAGAGGAGCCCAAAAATCAGCTGGCTAAACTAAAGGAAGACATAATCAAATACTAGAATGAGTACAAGGAATCATTAATTAAGACAACCTTTGAAATGAACATGAAACTCACCAAAGAGATGGAGACAATGCAAAAAGCTTTATTGGAAATCCAAAATCAAATGGAGCCATTTAAAACATCCCTAGAATCCCTCACTACCAGAGTAAATAACCTGGAAGATAGAACCACAGACATGGAAGACAATGCAAAAGAAAGAGATTGGGATAACAGACTTGGATAAGTTCAAAAAAGCATGTGAACAAAACATGAGGGAACAATGGGATACCCTTAAGAGGCCAAACCTCTGGAGTGTGGGGATACCAGAGGGGGAAGAAACAAAGTAAACTTCAAGCCAAAATCAATTCAAAAAGACAGTCAAGGACACTTCTTACTCATCATGGGAACAATCCAACAAGAGAATATCATCACCATAAACACGTATGCACCAAATACAGGCACACCACAGTTCACAAAACAAAAACACAAATGAACTCCAAATACAAGCAGAGTGGTGCAGCGGAAGCGTGCAGGGTCCATAAACTCCAAACGCTTCATAGTTGGAAACCTTAAAGCACCACTATCATCTTTAGACAGATGATTCAAACAGAAGGTGAACAGGGAAATAAGAGAACTCAGGAACACCATAGATTGACTGGACCTAACAGATATATACAGAACATACCATCCCTACTCTACAGAATATGCATTCTTCTCAGCAACTCATGGAAACTTTCTCAAAAATAGACCACATATTAGGACGGAAAACATACCTCAACAAACTCAAGAAGATTGAGGTAGCACCCTGCGTCATTATGAACAATGATGCATTGTGATTTTCAATTTTTGCTTCTTCATGGACTCCTCGTGAGTATTATCTGGACTTAGTGTCCTCTAATCCTGGGCTTGCGTCTGCACTCTATCTTTCATCGTTTCCCTGCTGACTTCCCAATTGGAGAATGGCAGGCTTTGCGAGTGGCACTCAGCTGGTACGTTCATCTTGCATTGTGATTTGCCCATTTGGGTTCCACTTAGAGAGGGTGGGGTATCCTTGTGGTGTGATCTCCTCAGAAGTGTGGGCAGGGTGTGTGTGCTGGGTTTATGGAGTAGGCTAGGCTCTCACTTGTTTTATCTGGAACTTTGTGTGTCCTCAGAACAATGGGCTGGTGGGTGTGCTGGAACTGTGGGTGTTGGGTCTGAGTCCACCCTTGGGCCAGCGGCTTTGCTGGCTAGTGCATGGGTCCCAGGGTGTCTGGGGATTAGTGCTCCCTCAGGGTAGTGGATGTATTGGCAGGTGCTCAGATACTGCATGGGTTGGGGCTGAGTGTGCCCTCTGACTGGTCCTGTGCTGGCAAGTGTGCAGGTGGGGGCGAGTGTGCCTCAGACCAGCACTGTGCTGTCATCTGTTTGGGTGGGGGTGGGTGTGCACTCAGACTATGCTGCTGGGCCGGGTGCACCCCCAGACCAGCACTGTGCTAGTGAGTGGGGGAAATAGGTGTGCCCAGAGACCACCTCTGTGCCAGTGTGTGCACATGTGAGGCTGGGGGCCAAGTGCAAATGGGTGGGGCTGGTGGTTGGGTGTTCCCCTGGGCTGGTGCTGTGCTGGTGTGTGCATGGGTAGGATGGATGTGCACATGGGTAGTGCCTCCTGCACTGAGGCAGCCAGTACAGGAGGGATCAGGGAGGAGACACTGTGGCCAGAGATTTTGAGTGGGGTCGGGTGACTCTATGGGCAACCAGCAGAGCAGAGAGCTGTAGGGGAGCCAAGTCTAAGCTGGTGCAAGAGCCAGGGAGGGGTTGTGTCTTGGGACCATGACAGCATGGTTCCAGGAACTAGATCACAGCTGGAGTCTCAAATCTGTACCTGGTGGGTCCTGGGTTGGCTACTAGTTGTCAGACATCTTAATCCGGTCTAGGATACAAAATTAGCACACAAAAATCAGTAGCCTTCCTGTATGCAAATGACATGCATACAGAAAAAGCCATCAGAGAAACAGTCCCATTTTCAATAGCCACAAATAATACCTTGGAATAATACTAAACAAGGATGCGAAAGACTTGAATAATGAAAACATAAAAACACTCAAGAAGGAAATTGAGGAGGATGTGAAAGATGGAAAGGTCTTCCATGCCCCTGGAGAGGTAAAATTAATATCATGAAAATGGCAATACTTCCAAATCTATATACAGATTCAATGTAATACCAATGAAAATACCAGCCTCATTCTTTGCAGACATAGAAAAAATGTCTGAATTTATTTGGAATGGCAAAAGGTCTAGGATATCCAAAACCATCCTTAGTAAAAGAAGCACATCAGGCAGTATCACCATACCCGACCTTAAGATATATTACAAAGCCTTAGTAACAAAAACAGCATGGTACTGTCACAAAAATAGACAGACGAATAGAACAGAATTGAAGAACCTGCCCTAAGCTCGAGAAACTATAGTTATTTCATATTTGACAAAGATGCCAATAATGTTAACTGGCATAAAGATAGTATAATTAACAAATGGTGCTGGACAAATCAGTTAAATACTTGCGTGAAAATGAAACTAGACCCTCTCTTCTCACCATGCACAAAAATCAACTCCAAATGGATCAAAGATCTCAATATAAGACCTGAAACTCTGAGAACCCTAGAACAAAAAATTGGGGGAAGTCTCTATGAAATAGGAATAGGGAAAGACTTCCTGAACAAACATCCAATAGCCCAGGAAGTGCAACAATCACTTAACCAATGGGATTTCATCAAGCTAAAAAGCTTCTGTACAGACAAGCATACCATACTCAATAGACCCATCAAACTGGGAGTTAATCTTTGCCAGCATCAACACAGATAGAGATCTAAAATCTAGAATGTACAAAGAACTCAAAAAATTAAATAAAAAATATCAAACAACCCTCTCAAAAAAAAATGGGAAACTGAACCTAAGAGGGAATTCACAGAGGAAGAAATGCAAATGGCCAACTCCCATTTGAGAAAGTGTTCAGTGTCATTAATCATCAGAGAAATGCAAATGCAAACAACAATGAGATTCCACCTTTCTCCAGTCAGAATGACAATCATTAAAAAATCTACCAACAATACATGATGGCGAGCATGTGGGGAAAAAGGGACCCTCATTCACTGCTGGTGGGAATGCAAGCTTGTACCACTTTGGAAAGCAGTGTGGAGGCTCCTTTGGAAAGATTCCTCACCAAAGTACAGAGACATTTGCTCAACCAGGTTCATAGCAGCTCAATGCATAATAGCAAAGAATTGCAATCAACCCAAATGCCCATCAGTGGATGAATGGTTGAGCAAACGTCTGTGCTGAGGTGAGGAATCTTGAGGGTAGATGCCCAGCAGAGGGATAGCTGGGTCTGTTGGTAGCTCTATATCCATCCTATTCAGGAGCCTCCACACTACTTGTAGATATATAATAAATGATTTAATGAAGAAACCACAGACTGCATCGACCATCATCGAGAAACCCTTCAACGTCCGGAATGGTATCCAGCCCCCAGAAGGCAGTTAGTGTAGTGCTGGAAGGCACTTCACAGGCTGCCAGGGGAAATTGATCAACGACAGCTGGAGTAAACAGAGACGATTGACACGAAACACAATCTGCGGCCATAGTAGGCTGACCACACCTCCTACTGGGAGAGAACAGTGAATTAAGAAAGGAGCACTTATGCAATGGAGGAGCCTGGGCCTGGGGGAGACAATCAACAGCTTTCAAATTTGACCAATTTTCCACTCAGTGAGGGGGACCCCTTGTCTGGAACTAGGGATTCAGGGAGATAGGCACCGGATCCCGTACTTTTGGGCTCCCAAAACAAGATGCATTATGGGAGCGAGTAACAGGGAGGCTACTAAAAATAGAATCTAGGTAATCCAGAATTGTGTATATTTGTTAACCTACACTGATCTCACTCTCCGATGGAGATTGCGTTTGTATTTTTCAGGATGCAGTGAGAGAGCTGGGGCCCATCTAACCCTACCAACCGACCTTAGGCCGATAGCTGAGATTCTGGAAAGAGAGGAGCCACCACAGTCATATCGTGGAGGATCCAAATGGAACCCCGCAGAGAATGATGGGATGAACAAGGGGCCCACAGCCACAGCCATTAAATCAACACAGGATAAGCCAGTGAGACAGAAACCAATGATTTCGACACAAAGACCCCTAAGCTCACAACCTTAAAGGAAACTTATTACTCATCCACCACGACTCAGGGAACTATGCGGAAGAGGGGGCGGAAAGATTGTAAGAGCCGTGGTGGAGGAGATTATCCAGAGGCATGGCCAGGAGAACCTGGCTGAATACTAGGCCATCCATGGTCCCCTGTCACAAGGACTGATCCAGACGACCCATGGAGGAGGATATCCAGCGGAGTGGGGAGGGGAGGGCAGCGGGGAATTGGGGATAACAACTCATTGTGTGCCCACTAAATAAATGTTGTAACTCATTATGGACAATAAATTTAAAAAAAGAAAGAAATATCAAATAAGCAATATTTTTTTTTAAATATTTTATTTATTCATTTTCAAGCAGAGAGAGAGAGAGAGAGAGAGAGAGAGAGAGAGAGAGAGAGAGAGAGAGAGAGAGAGAGAGAAAGAAAACCAGGGCCACCACCTTGTGGGTCTGGCCTATGTGGGTCCTGGGGAATTGAACCTGGGGCCTTAGGCACTGGAGGCAAGTGCCTTAACCACTGAGCCATCTCTCCAGCCCAGCAATATTTTTTCAACAGTCATAAGTGAAATAAAAATGTAATGTGGTGATAGAGTTCATTTCAGATTAAAATGTTCATTGTGTATCTTTTGAGACAAAGACTCCTGTTCCTTTGGAAGTTCCCATTCCCCATTCCCACGACCCTTTGACAACTTACCAAGTCACAGTTATTACCTAAACAGGATAGTGTTTGATCGTGGCTGTGGTCATAATCTTGACTTGTACTCGAGAACATTTTCCTGTCATCTCCTTATAAAAACAGACACATCTTGTCCCATCCACAAAGCAGTTAATGGCAGGGTGCACCTGCAGACCCCGTTCCTTTCCTCCAGTGCTCCTTGCACATCTTTACCTGCACACACGTGGCTGAAGTTGTTGCTTCTAACAGACAGCTGCAAATACTGGGCAGCACAAAATAGGACAAAATAGCACAAAATAGGTTTTTATGCAGATACTCTAACCGCGAACTGGAGGTATTGGCACTTTCTGAACAACAGATTCTGTAATTGCAGCCCCAGGCAGGAGGGGTTGGACTATGACATAATGCTGGGGACAGGGAACTTTAGGGATAATCCCTGTCCTCTGAGTCTTCCCAGATAGGGCTGGGGTCAGTGATTCCGCAGTAGCCCTCAGGGGTTCAGGGAGACATATATGCACATTTCTGAGCGTTTCTTAGATGCGTGTCCAAAGTCTGTGAAAACGAAACAAAACTAAACACACACACACACACACACACACACACGGGTCCAAAACAAAGTAGGAGTCCTTATTAAGGCATTTCTTGAAATGGTATTTTCTCCCTTTTATAAGTAAGCATTTCACTGAGCGTTACAGTTTTATAAAATTTGTAGTGCTGAAAATGTTTAAGGTGCTTTATCAATGTCTTAATGAGAAATTATTCCGTAGTTTTACAAGATGCTACCATAGGCTAAGAGCCCCGTGGGAGCTCTCTGTAACCTTCTCGCAAGAGCTCCAGAGTCTGCAATGCTCTCAAAATAAGAAATGTGGTAGCGATATGTGACTGAGGACATCTGTCAAGAAGATGCAATGGGAAGCCCTTGCTTGGGTCTCCATTTAAGCACCCAGACAGTCAGACAGCATCGTGAGGGAAGCAGCAAAATGTGCAATGCCAGGGGATTATGGTTAATTTTGTTGGTGGCATTACAGTAATGCTTCTTAGAAATGACCCTATCTCCTAAATCTACATGCTGAATTATTTATAGGCAGAAAGCACAATAACCCTATGCTGATCACTGACACGGCTGAATGCCAAGTAGGCTCTTGCTAATCTCTAGCCTTTTTTATATATATTTTTTTAAAGTTATATGATTTTTAATAGTTTTACTTGGCCAATCAACGAATTTTATTTTGTTTCGGAATGGGGGTTGTTGGAAAGAATAACACATGGCCCATGTTTTTATAAGTAAAAATTCAATATAGAGACCCAGTCGAATTACACAAGCATAGGATATTGCTTAATTCAGCTCACAGAGTGCAGATCGGCCTGTCTGCGAGGTAACTGGCCAGCCTTAGCCAAGACAGAAGGGGTTAAGTCCCACCCTGTGGCCTAAATGAGACTCCAGCGAATGAACGCAGCCTTGAAGCTCTCGGGTGGAAGAGGACTGTCAACCTCCAGGGCAGGGGTTTCCTTTGCTGGGCTTACTTCTGATCACAGGCCCTAGAGCTGTGCCTGGTCAAAGTTAGCATCAAAGTGCCATTGGTTGCAGGGGTCAGCATTAAAACGCTTTCTTGCAAAGCCTGCTGGCCTGGCTTCAATCCCTCAGCTAACCACACAAAGCTGGGTAGGTGTTCATTGCAGTGGCCACAAACCCTGGTGTGCCCATGCGCACTCGGGCAACAGACATTCACACACCACGTGCACATAATAAATAAACATGTTTCAAGGTCATCTGTTGAACGCATGTGTGGAAAATGACAGACTCTTAAGTTCCTTGGGAAACGGCAGCTAGAGAAAGTCAGCGGAGAATGGATTCAGGACAGCAGCCATGGACTTACTGAAGCTCTCAGGAAGCTCAGACCGGACACCTCCTCCCGTTCTCCCCTCAGCTCCTCTGAGCAGCTCCCTTGCCCCATGGTGAGAAGGTCAGTGCTTGGCCCTGTTTGAATTTCTCAAGGAGCAGATGACTTGAAGTCAGTCCTCTGCCAGTTTTTTTTTTTATTTTTATTTATTCACTTTCAAGCAGAGATACAGAGGGAGAGAGAATGAGAGAATGCACCAGCGCCACCACCTTGTGGGTCTGGCTTATGTGGGTCCTGGGGAATTGAACTCAGGGCCTTAGGCACTGGAGGCAAGTGCCTTAACTGCTGAGCCATCTCTCCAGCCCTCCTCTGCCAGTTTTGACCCTGGACAAACGCCTGAAGCTCTCCACCCGTCGGTGCCCTCATTTGTAAAGTGTAGCTCAAAGGAGCACCTGCCTGGCGGACAGTCTCGGGAGGAGTGATGCCACCGCTTAACACTTGTACGAGCAACACAGCAGCAGGGTCGCTGGCCAGCTGCTCGGGTGGAGGAGCTTCTTGAAGGCCAAGCCCTTTGCCTCCACTTCTCTTTTTCTGGGGACCATGCAATGAGGTGGCCCTTGAACAGAATGAGCTTCAGGACAGTGGAGGAATGCCACGCAGCCTGCTCTGTCCTTCAGGTGGAGAGCAAGAAGAGGCACAACACAAAGAAAGAACCCATGGCTTCATTGCCCCAGCGCAGTGCTCTGCCCTTCAGACTATACCCCGGGCTTTTAGAAACGATCACAATGGAAACGCCATGTGGTGAGAGCGGGACTCCGGTCTTCGACCTTCCCTGAGTAGACGAAGCCACTCCAGCATTGAACTCCAGGCTCCTCAGAAGGAAAGAGAGACGTGAGGTAGTTTTTCTTTGAACTAGCCTTTATTCTATCTAACTTAGCAGAAGGAGCACATATGTAGGTACACACATACACACATGTACATGATCCACATATATGAACAGACATATGCACAGACACCCACAACTGCACGCAGAAACATGACAGCCCACAAACATACACTCTGGCACACGCCACAGAAAACCAACAGTGGCAAGAAGGGCTAGTGTATTTGTCATGGTTTGATCCAGGTGTCCCCCACAAACAATTGAATGTGTTCTGATAGATCAATCCTCAGCTGATGGCAGTTTGGGTTTTACAACCTCGATGAAGCTGCGTTGTTGGAGACGGGCTTATGGGGGTTTTAAGCCAGCTTCCCCTTGCCAGTGTTTGGCACACCTTCCTGCCACTATTTGCAGTGCTGTGGCAGAGGTGATGTCCAGCCCTCTGCTCATGCCATCGTTTTCCCTGCCAGGATGGAGTCTCCCCTCGAGTCCGTAAGCCAAATAAACCCATTCCTCCACAAGCCACTTTTGCTTGGGTTCTCTCTGCGCAGCAACAAGAAAGCTGACTGCAACAGTATTCATTTGGTAACCCTCTGAAAAGAAGGGTGAGAAGGACAGGCCACTGAGCACATGGCTGCAGGAAGCTTCTCCCGAGACACTCCTTCTTCTGTAGCCCTCTGATGTCTGCTTGGAGGCAGGGCCTCTCCCTGAGCTGGCCTAGAGATGCTGGTCCCAGTAGCTGGGGGAGGTTTGCTACTCCATAAGCCCAGGGCAAGTCACTGCTGCTCAGACCTGGAGCCTAGAGTCTCGAGCCTTGTGGCCAAGCTACACGATGGCTGTGAACTGCCAATCTCCCATCTAGAAAGGGAAGTCTGAAGGCCTCAGCTGTGAAAACTCTCAAAGTCTCTGGTACACAGCCAAATCAGCCAGTGTGGGCCTTCCAAGTGATCCAGGACTTGCAGGAAAGAGCAAAGAAGAATGTGGAAGCAGGAGTTGGTTCTATCATAGTGGAATATATAAAGCACAAGAGATGTGCTTAGGGGAAGAGTTCTTTTTCTTAGGGAAAGGAAGGTTTCCTGGACTTTGTAATAATTTGCTTGAAGAAAAAAGCCAATAAGCATTGAGAGATTGAAATCGCAGAGTCGCAAGATCCTGGTGACTTTGGGGGCTACAGTGTGGCAGTGACACACTTGGAGGGGGATGGATGGGAGGGAATGCAGGTGAGGTACCAGGACCAAGTCCTAAGCTTCTACACTTTCTTCCATCAGCGACAACCTTTATGACTCTGAAACTCCCATGTGCTCATCTCTGAGCTAAAGAACATTGGGTCTGGCTTCACCATGAGCTCACACAGCTGCGCTTGCAGATCTGCCCACTGAGCCTGAGAGCTGGTGCCAACTTTATGATTATCCTTAACTTTGGGGACTTATGGATTTCTGTCCTCCTCTCTGCCTGCTGTTACTTCATGCATGTGTGGAGGGCTTGGGGGCAATATTACCTCTCAGAGTTCCTTCAGAAGGCCCGAGACCTGCCCTTGCTCACTGGAAGGCCCCATGGCAATGAAGGGCCCTTGCTTCCCCTTGGCTTCCTGAAGACAGCCACGAGGCCGCGGAGGGCTCACAGGCTTGTTCTCCTGTTTCTGATTGCACATTTGAAAATCCCTTTGTCCTCATGATGGCGATTTACATCCATTTCCCGAGTTTTTCCGTAAATTTTTATGTTTAATTTAAAAATTAATATAGCAGGCATACATCAACTTATATAATAACTATGAATTGAAAAATAATTGGCTTATGTAGAT
Organism: Zapus hudsonius; assembly: GCA_004024765.1. Classification (NCBI taxonomy): domain Eukaryota; kingdom Metazoa; phylum Chordata; class Mammalia; order Rodentia; family Dipodidae; genus Zapus; species Zapus hudsonius. The sequence continues at coordinate 4,629 of PVHP010035222.1, read as the reverse complement.
GCATAGGCATGCAATTTGAAAAATGGAAACTCACTTGCAGATTGAAACCCTGACTTTTTGATCACCAATTACAATTGAGCCCCGCCCCAGTGACCTAGCCAGAACAAAAAGAAAAGACAATGAAAGAAATACACAACACCCCCAAAAAAATCCCAGCAAACGTATCCAAATCAACCTCAGTGAGAAATGTAAAAATCTTTTGATTATATATCATAAAGACCTAAGAGAAGGAATAGAGGGACTCAATACAGTAACTCTGTCAAATACCTCCTCAATGGAGCTGGGAATCTAATGCAGTTCCAGTGAAATTGCCAAGAGAGTGTGTCATAGGTCTTGACAAGCTGAAACCTGAAGGAGAGTTGGAAGCTCTGACCTCAATAGATAAGGAGATGAAGACAGAGGGCCAGGGCCTTTCCTTGGCAGGTCCTGTGATATCCTAAATTATCCTAAAGTCTTCCATGTTAGGAAGGGGCAGAAAATGAACAGATTACAGGACTCATAGACAACTCAGGTAACATAATTTGGGGGTGAGCCTGGTGTTGGGAATATAAAAATGGGAAAAATTGAGGAGGCAAAGAAATTAAACCCTTGCATCGCTCCACCCATAACAAATCAACTCCAGGGGGATTCAAGACTAAAATAAGAATGGCGAAGCTGAAAATCTTAGAAGGCACCTCAGGAAAAGGTCTTGACATTCATTCCTAAAGAGGGAAAGAATCCTTAGGAAGAAATTGTGCAAGCATGAAGCTAACAATGGAAATTTAAGTAGAGATTTGTAACCTTCAGAGGTTTGGACTTCCCAAGTTGCAGGCAGGCCCTTGGACGTCACATGAACTTCTTTCCATACATGGCCGTAAAGGTGAACCTTCACGGCAATTAATTAAAACTTACAAATGATCAGATAGATAAATGTACAAGTAGTAAAAGTATATCTGAGTTATGGAAGACTAGGGTTAGCATTACAATCTTTTGAAGTCTATAAATATTTCCAGAATTTAATCCATAAAGCAGAAGACTCATCACAATTTCCATTTTTATAAGGCTGATAGCTAGTATTTATACTTAGCCCATGGAGCATATATGTAAACATATGAACTGGTTTTTAAAATTTTGTCTTCTTGGTAATATTCATGTCGAGTTCTCAGTAAAGCTCAATTTGTCTATCTCTGCTTAGAGTTGATAGTCTATCTTTTATTCATTTTAAATACATTTTATTTCATGTGAAATAATAGGTACATAAGAAAGTCCTAAAAAGCGGGGTATATTTTTCAAAAATCCAGAAATAAGAGATGCCATGACTTGCAATGTTCCCATGTTTATTTGTTTGGGTCATTTCCAGTGCCTCCACAATGGAGAATCTTCCATAGAAATAACTTCATCAGACAATTATAAATGTCATTGTACTTGCTACCTTCTCCCAAAGATATTCTTCTGTAAATATCAGAGAGACAGCCAAGTGATAGAGGTGAAGACCACTTCATTTCATCATTGCTTTAGGATGAGGGTCCAAGTGCTCTCATGTACTTTTCTTCTGCTGCTGTAAAGCCAGGATATTTTGCCATCTCTCCTGGGGTTCTGTGAAATTGTTTTATTATGCTGAGTAACTTCACACCAAATGGAAAAGGTAACTCAGAAGGGAAACATCTCATACTACTGTCATTGAACATGTCAGATCTGCTTAAACATAAAAATAAGTATTCAGCCAAGGTAGTAAGCCAAGCCAAGGTAAAATTACCCCCAACATGAGCTCAATAAATCATTTGAATTAACAGTCTACCATGCAAATGGGACTCGTTCATATTAACGTATATGTAAAGCACCACACTGATCAAAGGATGACGAGGGATGGGAAGGTGTCTCCCTCCGTGGCTAAAGGTCCTGCATGCAAAACCTGAGGGCCCAGGTTCCATTCCCCAGCATCCATGAAAAAGACACGGGCCTCAGGAGTTCCTGGGCAGTGGTAGGAAGCCCTGGCACACCCACTGCTCTCCCCCTGCTTGCAAGTAAACAAATAAAAAAATTAAAGGATAGCTAATAAAAATACCTTACTATGGGAATATTACACACTTTATTTAAATCTGGGAGTAAACACAGCAGTGGTTTGTAACTTAGAGCAACAAAGTAGTTTTCAGGGAAGAATATTTCACTGCTGACACAGTCTAGAGTCGTTGAAATTTGGTGTTAGCAAAAGCATTTTGTCTTTCAGTAGATACGTTTTTACCCAAGTGTCTCTATGAACAACACACCGCTTTATCCTCCAGACCTTAATGGACTCTTCTGACTCCCTCTCCTTTCACCACTTTGCATAATACTAAGTAAGATATTCAAAGTGTACAAATATTTACATAAAGTACATTTTACTTACTCAAATTGTGTGTGACCAGAAGTGTTTCAGATTTCTTTTCATTTCTCATACAAATAATCAATATGCTTGCATGAGACCCAAGTCTAAATACAAAATCCACTTATTTCATGTATGGTTGGTACACATAGACTGGAAGCTATTTTTATGCAATATTTTAAACAATTTGTGCATGCAGCAAAGGCTGTGTTCATCAAGCCATCAGACTTACAGCAATGTATAGGCATTAAAATGCTGGAGAATCTGCAGCATTGAAAATTTTTGCTTTGGGAATTGGAAATGGGTGGCCTGTATTCAACTTTCAATTATTTGATTGAATATAGATTTTGAGTCGGTTAAAGCCCAATTTAGAATTGCTTCTCAGGAGTTTAAACTAACATCCAAAAGTCCAATTTACCATCTCAGGATTTCACAAGAATGTCAACATTAAAGCCAGCAAACCCCCATGCTGGTCATTTCCAGTCCAGACAGCAAGTCAATCAGCAGTGAGGAGGAAAGAACCAAGGGGCATTGATGGCCTGCCCCTTGAGCCCCGATCATGATCCCACCCACCACCTGCTTTGGCCCTCCCTCCCATGCCCCCCCATTCACTGAGCCCCCTCTTCTTTCCAACGAATCCCTCTTCTCGTCTGATTTCATCTTTTTGCCCTGTTTATGCAGGTCTTGTGTAGATAGTGTCAGCCACCGTGAAGTCATGAATTCAACAGCCGTTTAATGTTGGGAAGACAGTATTTCAAAGTACTCCGCCCCTTCCTTTGGCTTTTATACTGTTTTTCAATGGTCCCTGAGCCTTAGAGGGTGTGATAGAGATGTCTCATTTACTGCTGAATGCCCTTACCCGCCCGCGGGTCATCACAGGGAGCCCTAGGAGGGATGAGAATGGGTGGGAACAAGAGACAAGAGAGATGGAGCAAGATGGAATTCGGATCAAACTCATTTTAATGCAAGCAGGCAAAGCCTTAAATACAGGGGAGCGAGCGGAGCAAGGTGGTTGCTGGGAATTAGCAACCTGGCTGCTAGGGAACTCAGTCACAGCAGGGGTCATGATCTCTAGGAGAAAGGCCTGCAGGCGGAAGAGAGGTTTGGCAGAAGATAAGAATTTAGCATTAATTAGTAGGAGGAAGAGCAGAGACCTTCAAAACAAATATTGACGCATCTTAAGGCTTGAACGGCTCCCCACAGCTGAACACTGCTGTCTTCTTCTCAGCCTGTGATGAGTTTGAGTCTACCAGTGGTCACCACCATTTGAAAAAAAGAAGCTTCTCAAACCAAAAGTGAGACTAGCTTTAACATATGCTCATAAGTGTAAATATTTGGAGGGAAATTTGATGAGCATGCTTTATACATTTAGTCACACAATATAGCAGCTTGCTCGCAGGACTATGACTTCCCAAGCTTTTTATTAGGTATTCAGTACCAGCCAAGGATTACCTCCCATGGAACAGGTCTCAAGTCCAATCAGAGAGCAGTTTTGCCCCACATAATTGGCAGGCCACTGTTGTACCACTTGGCACATTTTTCCTGGCTGGCCAGCAGTGTTACTTCCAGGGTTCACTATGTAGCACTTTCCAACACCATGACCGTTAATCACCAGGGAGGAGGCATCCAGCTGAGGCCAACTTGCTATCCCAGTGACCTCTATCCCAAGCACGTGGAGTTTTCAGCAATAAGATCCTACCATCTAATTTCTAGCGGTCAACCAAGAATCGTGGCAATAGTCTGTATTACTTGGGGGACATCAGAGGCCTTCCTGATTAAAAATTCACAGCAAGTTATCCTACCCTTGGCACTAAAGTTTGCTTGTAACAATCTATGGTTTCCAGACACAGAATTTTTGATCCACACAGGGTACTTGTGATAGTGTGAATCAGACATTCCCCATGAACGCATGTGTTCTGAGGACTTGGTCCCCAGCTGGTAGGAGCTAGGAGGTGAGCCTTGCTGAATGAGGCGTGCTGCTGGGAGTTTGCCTAGGGCAGCTCCCCCTGGACAGAACCTGGACCACTGCTGTTTGGCCTCTTTTCATTCCATGTTTCCCCTGCTGCCATGAGGCTTATCCTGGAGACTGAGGTAAAATGAAAATCTTTCCTCCCATCAGCTACTTTGAGTTGGGTGCTCTGTGCCAGCAATAAGAACAGTCCTGGAAGTTCTGGCCCAAGCAATAAGACAAGAGAATGACACAAAAGGGATACAAATTGGAAAGGAAAGTGAAGCTCTCCCTTTTCCCAGATGACATGATCATATATATATCAAACCAAAAGGTCAGT
>PVHP010035221.1:0-18599 GCA_004024765.1 Zapus hudsonius | reverse complement strand
TCTCCTCCCCTCCCCTATTCTCTCCCCTTGTCTCTCCTCCCCTCTCCTCGTCTCCCCTTTCCTCCCCTTTCCTTTGCTTTTCTTTCTTGAGACGGGATCTCTTGTAGTCCAGGCTGACCTTGAATTCCTAACCCTCCTGCCTCCACCTCCTAAGTGCTATTACAGGCATGCATCACCACAGCCAGCTGTTTGACTTTCCTAATGAGGTTTCTAACTACAAGGATTCCCCACACTGTCAAAGGGAATGTAGACTAGAGGTTATGCCATCCCTATAATGTATGAAGAAGACCATTAGCATTACAGAGACATTGTGTGAAGAGGGAACTTCATGCCTTAGGGACACTGTTTCTTTTCTGCCCACACTGAAGTTTCCCTATCAGATGAGGGGCTGGGAACTCCCTGACTGATATTGGAGACCATGTGGGCTGTCTGTCACTTCAGAGAAGGCTACATGCATCTGATATGACAGAATCTGCCTGGCATTAATTTATTTATTTTAATTAACAGAGTTTCTAAGTACATAAATGATAGAAAAAATTGACCAAAAGGAAGTGAAAATTTTTCTTTCTCAGTTCCTTAGCTTTTTTTTTATAATTTATAGGGTAAATGTTTAATACCTTATTCTTGTGTGTGTTGGGGGGGGTTGTATGCATCTGTGTGTACATGTATATATGGATGTTTATGTGTATACCTGTTTATGTGCAAAAGCCAGAGAAGGATATTGGATGTCCTCTACGGCTTTTCAGTCTTATTTTCCCGAGGCAAGGTCTCTCATTGCACCTGGTTCTCCCATGTTGTGGCTAGTCTGGCTGGCCAGGACTAGCCACAACATGGCTGTATCCTCAGAATCAGGATCCTCCTGTATCCACAGAAATGCATGGCCAAACCTGGCTTGTTCTTGATCGTGGGTGCTTGGGAGCAGAGGTAGGTCCTCATGTTGGTACCTCAAGCACCCTTCCCCCACTGAACCATCTCTTCAGTCCCATTACCCACCTTGATGCATCTTCACCCTCAGGTAGTCAATGCACATAACGATATACACATGCTTGTTGTCTGTGTGTACCTTGTTTATTTCACCAGGCCTCCATAGATACTAACACCGCAGTGAACCTACCAGTGAATGGCAAATATTCTAGAAGGGAAAAAGTCCCAGGGGAAAGGCTGTTTGCATTTGCACTCCTGATATTGACATAAACTCTTGGGGTGGAATTCCAGTGTACACCCAGCTTCGTGAGAATGGCTGTCCCTCACACTGTCACGACCTCGCTGGGTGATCTGACTCGGTCATTTTCTTTCTCTGTTTCTTTCCCCCTTCCTTCTTCCCTTCCTTCCTCCTTCTTTCCTTCCCTCTCTCCCTCTTTCCCATCCTTTCTCTCCTTTTCTCTTTCTCTCCCTTTCCCTCCCTTTCCCTCTGTCGTCTTCTTCTTCTTCTTCTTCTTCTTCTTCTTCTTCTTCTTCTTCTTCTTCTTCTTCTTCTTCTTCTTCTTCTTCTTCTTCTTCTTCTTCTCCTTCTTCTTCTTCTTTTCTAGGTAGAGTCTCACTCTAGCCCAGGCTGACCTGGAATTCACTATGTAGTCTCAGGGTGACGGTGAACTCACAGCGATCCTCCTACCTCTGCCTCCCGAATGCTGGGATTAAAGCTGTGTGCCACCACGCCTGGCTCCCCTCTGTCTTCTTTTTGTCTTACTATGTGCAGCAAGCATTCTTACCCACTTGTCCAGGCAAGCTCAGAACACGCTTGGAGCCCAGGGTGGCCTCAAACCCATGGTAATCCTCCTGCATGAGCTTCCAATGTGCTGGAATTCCACGAATGAGCATGCAGTGCCCAACTTCATTCTTCTTTTCCAATCCAAGGCAAGTGAGGTGCAGAGCACATTTCCACCTTGTATTTTTCTCACTGGCAATGCGATGAGAATGTTTGCTTTGCAAGATTCTTACTCTCCAGTGACAAGGAGAGAAACTGGCATTGAAAGTAACATTTTTCTTTTTACAGCAGAGAAGAGCATTTGTGGGGTACACCACTCACTTAAAAATATTTTCTTTATTTATTTGCAAGGAGAGGAGAAGAGAGGAGAGAGAGAGAGAGAGAGAGAGAGAGAGAGAGAGAGAGAGAGAGAGAGAGAGAGAGAGAGAGAGAGAGAACATGCTAGGGACTCTAGCCATGGCAAACAAACTCCAGATGCATGCACTACTTTTGTGCATCTGGCTTTACATAGATATTGGAGAATTGAACTTGGGTCCTAAGGTTTTTCAGGCAGAAGTGCTTTAACTGCTGAGCCATTTCTGCAGCCCATACCATTCACTTCTAATGAGTGTTTCCTGGGGCATTTGTTGACAACTTAGTGTTTGCAAAGCAGGAATGACAAGGCACAAAGGTTTTAAAGAGATTTTAGAGTATTTGTTATCTTTGGAAGGTTTCAATAAAGTATTACTGCTATGAAACAATTACATAAGAAGGAGGATCCTGCTGCCTTTAGGCCACTTGTGTCTCCCCTTCTGCCATCCTTTCATGGTCTCCCAATAAGCCAAGTGGTAAATTTTCTAGTACCAATCCAGAGAGTGGTCCAGAGACCACATAGCATTGTTGCCTGAAGGAAAACTCTGCTCTCCTATGTCAAAATACTTCAAATTACACAGGGAATTAGGGTCACATTTTGAAAACTAAAAAGAAAGTTTTGTAATAGAAGCCTCAACTCTAAATAAATGTTGAGAGAAGGGGATATTCAAAAATAGTCCTATTTGGGGCTCAAACAGGAAGCATTTTGTGTTGGTTTGATGGCTTGTAGTCATTGCCCAAAGTATTGAGTGGGAGTGGGGATGTCTCTTTCACGAAGAGTCACACAAGAGCTCAGCATCTTCTCTCACTTTTTTCTTTGTTCTGGGTGGAAGGCTGTGTGACAGGCCCATGGACTTGTCCCATCTGGTCTTTCTCGAGGTCTGGGGGTGTTGGCTGCCATCATCCCAGACCACGACGGCTGTCTGCCAGATGGTTGCCTCTGTGTCTGGCTCTGAAATGCCAGCTGCAATGAAAACCCATTCAGAGTGGGAGTCTTTCACTACAAGGCCATATGGTGACCGGGCCTCTGGGCCTGAGATTGTTTAAGACTGGAAAGAAAAGCAGACGGAAAGAACTGTAAGATGAGACATGCCTGGGAAAAAGGGAAGAATGAATATTTCATTTTACTAGCTGCAAAGTATGTGGAGGGAGGGGAGAATGGCTAGTTTGCTGCTGGGTGTGATGAAGCAGGAACCCTACCTGGGGTAGTATTATTATGCTTGCTAGGTGGATGGGCTGTGCTCTGTATACATGGCTAGATGTGGATACCCAGGTCTTTAATCACAGAGTAATCTCGGTTGTGCCATGAAGGTATTGTGAATATATGATTATTAACAGCTACAGTCAGCTGACCTTAAGTCAACGAGATTGCCAATGATGTCAGCTTGTTGAACACCAGAAAAGCAAAATGAGGTCTCCTGGGGAAGAATTCTGCCCCCAAAGTTTAGTATCCATTTGTGCCTGAGTTTCCAGCCCTATTAATGTTAGACACTTGCCCGGCCTCACAGGCCCATGAGCCAATATACTCCCCCACACCTGCTGGTTCAACACGATCCCCTGAGGGATCTGAATATTAATATTTGAGAAGCAAAACTCAAAAGCATAGTGAATTCTATTCAACTGTGGGTTTTTCTTCAAAATGCCAAACTTAACTACATCAAGTTCAATGGCCTTGCTATGAAATATATAGCACCACACCAGACATCCACAGGTGTGTGTGTGTGTGTGTGTGTGTGTGTGTGTGTATACACATGTGTGTATATGTGCAGTAAATGATTTCTTATATTCTCCCCCAAACCAAACCAATAATACTTGGATGCACAAGTGCATTTCTGGTAAAGTATTCAGGATCATTTTGGAAGTCTTGACATTTTAGCTAAACTCAGTTAATAGTAGAAACCAGTCCAAAGATACTGTGTGGTGATTGAATCAGATTCCCCTTTAAATTTGTGTGCTTCAAATACGTGCTCCCCAACTGGATGCAATTTGGGAGGTGGAGCCTTGGTTGAGAAGGAGTCTGGTTGGGGGTGGGATTTGGGGTGTTATAGCCAGCGTCCCCTTGCCAAAGCTTGGCTCCCTCTCCTGCTGCTGCTTTCCACCTGCTATGACAGAGGTGATGTCCAGCCTCTGCTCGTGCCTTGCTTTCCCCTGCCATCATGGAGCTTCCCTTGAGGCTGTAAGCCAAGATTAACCCTTCCTCCCATCAACTGCTTTTGGTAGAGTGTTTTGTCCCAGCAACACAAAGGTAACAGTAGCTTATAGATCATGAAGTCCTATAAACTGGGCTAGAAAGATGGTTCATTGGTAAAGGCATTTGCTTACAAAGCCTGCTGGTCTGGGTTCAATTCACAAGCCATCTATGTAAGCAGGATGCAGTACCTGGTACAAATGTCTGGTATTCTTTGCTGTGGTAAGAGACCTGGCATGTCTCTGCACACACACACACACACACACACACACACACACACACACGCACCCCACATGTGCACATAAAAATAAATTAATAAAAATTTAAAAAGAAGTCCTCTTAACAATTGCTACTATATTTCTGGAAAAATCTGAACGTTTTCAGGCTGTTTACCCTGATCCTCAAAAGTCTGTTCCAGAAATGAACACAGCTAAGCATTCACTTAATGTATAATCAGAAGACCTGGCACTTCTTATAGACAGCAAGTTTGTAGGACATGTGTGATAAAATGAAGAAGACACTGTGACCTGGGGTGAGAGGGTTTGATATGACTCATGGGCTTGTCTGAAGAGAAGTGAAAAATGACAGACCTCAAGATACTATCACATGCTGAGAGGAGCCACCTACTATCACATGCTGAGAGGGGCCGCCTACACCCACTTCCAAGTGAATGGCTTTCTAGGAGATAGATAATTCTTACTGCAACATTTTTTGGAGAAGTTTATGAATAATTAATTCACCTGCTATGGGTGGAAAATTCCCTAAGGATGTCCAGCTGCTCACAAAATATCTACAGTAATTAAAATATTCTGCTTCCATATCAAAACATTTAACTAAGGAGATTTAGAATAATTAAACAATCCAGATTGGAAGGAAATTTTGAATTTTAGTTAGGGTTTGCTGAAGAGTTAGTTAGGGGTGTGTGTAGTATGTCTACATATAGTGTATACATGTGCATATGCAGACGTGTGTGCCCTGTGCCCATGTGTGTGGAGGCCAGATTAGACCATGGACTGTTCTCCTATATTGCTAGTCCACATTATTTCTTTGAGACAGAGTCTCTCACTGAACCTGGAGCTGTTGTTTTCAGTCAGATGCAAGTCTCCAGCCCCCTGCCTTCCCACACCAGGACTGGGTTATAGGTGTGTGTGGACACATCCCATTTATTTTTTTAATGTGGATGTTATGGATTGATTCAGACCATCTCAGACCATCATGTTTATGCAGATAGTGCTCTTACCTATTGAGTCATTTCCCAGACCCATGGAGGGGTTGTATTGTGATGTTTAGAAGGACATCTTTGTCCCTAGCTGGTCATATGTGTATGTATGCATGCCCCTCCCCTTTTCATCTCAGGAGTATGGGTTAACCATGGGACCATTCTCTTTGATGCAATAAGGCCATGAGTGGTCGCATCTCTTCACATGGACAGGAATGGACATAGGCAGGGTTGCACACAGCCAGTGACTGTCTCCCTCCATCCCTCATTTGTTAGCAAGTTTTCAAGATTCTTGAAGACCCAGGATTCCTAACCTGGGGCATGTAGAGCTTCCGGGAATCCATAAACCCTTTGGGCCATGAACAAAAGTTTTTGTTTCCCTCTTCCCTATCCCAGAGGGAGTTCATAAAGCTTTATCGAAACTATGAAAAGTCAGTGGAGCTGAAGAGTAGACTTGCTTTCTGCACTTTTCAGCCCCAACATACATAGTTGGACAAGGGCTGTTCTCACAAGAGAAGAAGGAATACTATCTTAAAGAAAAGGATGGGTCTTTATATGCCTGTTGTAGGTACCTTCATATTGCTGGGTCAAAGCGCCCAACCAGAAGCAGGTGATAGGAGGAATGTTTTTCATTTTGGCTTACAGTCTCTAGGGGAAGCTTCATGACGCCAGGGGAAAGCATGGCATGAGCAGAGGCTGGACATCACCTCTGCCACAGCAGGTGGACAACAGCAGCCAGAGAGTGAGGCACACTCTGGCAAGGGGGAGCCCCAAAGCCTGCCCCTTGGAGAACAACTCCTAGATTGGGGAAATTGTTCCAAGTATAAAGTTTCTGGGGTCAACTAATGGACATTCCTGGGTAATGGTGAATTGCCTAGCGGAAAGTTTTCAAAATGAGGAAGGGGAGGAAATAGGCTGGTGAAGCTTTCACAGTGGATGCTTTTGTTAAAATGGGGAGAAAGACCTGAGTGTCCTTGACTGGATGATTCCCAGGTGACACTCTGCAACTTAGGCCCATTTCCTAATACAAAGGAGGTAGTCAATAGGCATGTCCTTGCTGTGACCAACAAGAAGCTGCTTATGGAAGGGAAGGGTTTATTGTGGCTTCTGGTTTTTTGGGGGGTGATAGTGGCAGGAGGGGATGGACAGATGGTCACATTGCACCCATAGTCTGGAAGCAGAGAGAGTGGACAGGAAGTGAGGGTGGGGCTATGAAAGCTCAGGGTCTGCCCTCAGTGTCCCACTTCCTCTAGAAGGAGCCACCTTGTTAAAGGTCCCACAGCGACACCCACTGGGGGAGAAGGTGTTCAAACGTGGGAGCCTCGGGTGGGGCATTTCACACTGAAGTCATAACCCATACATTCCTATGGTGACACTGTTCTCTTTCCCCAAATGTCTCTGTTTCCAAATTTAAAGTCTGTGTGATTTTTGTCCCCCCCCCTCAAAGTTTAGTTGAGATGATTTCTCTTGGCCCTTCTGGTAGAGCCTCACCCATGGGACATCAACTGCATGACCTGTTCTTGTTGGTATAGACTGGTTCAAGTCATGGGCTGTAGAGTGCTGTCCCAGAGGGCCTCCTCTCTTCCCTCTCTCCTTCCCTTCTTTCCTTCCTTCTCTCTCTCCCTCCCTCTCTTTCCTTCTTTGTTTCCTTCCCCCTTCCTTCCCTCTCTCTCATCTTTCCTTTTCCCCTTTCTTCATCTTTCCTTCCATCTTCCTTCCCCTTCCCTCCCTCCCTTCTTTCCCTATTTCCTTCCTTCCACCCTCCTTCCTTTTCTTCTTCCCTCTCTTCATTTTTCCATTCTTTTCTCTCTCTCTCTCTCTCTCTCTCTCTCTCTCTCTCTCTCTCTCTCTTATTTGTCAGCCTCTTTTGTCTCTTCTCTTTTGAGTGTGTTTTCCAGGCACCAGAACTAAGCTCTTTACCCTTGTCTGTGCAGTGGCCGCTCTGGCTTATTTGCCTTTGCACTCCTGACTCCTGTCACTTCTCTCTTACTTCTGGGCTTTTCTCCAGAAGGACTGGCCTGCAGGGAAAGGATTTCCTCCAAATGAGCTAGCTAGTCATACCAGGTCTTTAACTCTTCGAGGTTTGTTGAGAATCACCTAAGTTGCTTATTTGTTTTCAGGTGTGGGGATGTTACTTTGTTATTGCTGGTGCTGTGTGTGTGTGTGTGCGCGCGTGAGCTCATGTGCATGTGTTTTGACAGGGAGCAGACTATCCTGAAATTCACTATAGAGTCAAGGATGACTATAAACTTCTGATCCTCCTGCCTCTACCTCCAAAGTGTTGAGATTATAGATTACCAGCATGTATACCACGCCATGTTTAAGCACTGCTGGATATTGAACCCAGGACTTTCTATACGCTAGGCAAGACTCTAGCAAGTGACCAACTGAACTTCATCCCCAGTCTCTTGTTTTATGTTTGTTTTCTCCAATTAGTTCAAGGGTTTCCACCTGGACTGCATATTGGAATCAGTTGTGCAGCTTCAAAACTCTAGAGGTGGGGCTGGGTTGATGGCTCAGTGGTTAAGAGCATTTGCCTGCAAAGCCTGCTGGCTCAGGTTTGATTCCCCAATACCCATCTTAAGCCAGATGCACAAAGTGGTGCATGAGTGTGGAGTTCATTTGCAGTGGCACTCCTCTCTCTCTCTCTCTCTCTCTCTCTCTCTCTCTCTCTCTCTCTCTCTCTCTCTCTCTCTCTCTCCTGCAAATAAATTATATAAAAAAAACCCCAGAGACCCAGGTCACTCTTGAGGATAGTTTAGTCAGGTTCTCTGAAAGTGGGAGCCAGGCTTGGCTATTCCTCAAACTCTCCAGGAGCTGATTCCAGCCAACACTCAAAGGTGAGAGCCGCTCACCTGGGCTACAGTACTAACCTGCTAGAAGGTTAAGTTCCATCCCCCAAATATTCGCTTTTGTACTTAGAAAAACACCAGCGCTTCCCAACCGACAAGTAGATGTTGCTTCAGAACATACCCTATCCAAAAAAATAAAGAAAATTCCAAAGTAGAAAACGTGTTCTCACTTTGCTTTGTATTATTTTGGCACTATCTCATAAGGAAATCTAAAGTTAATTGTTTTGCAAATGGGCCCAAAGATAACCATGGTCGAAGAAAATGTATATTCATCATTGTATAACTACCAAATTTAACACAAGGTTCAGGGACCATTTCTGTTTGTATTTTTAGCTAGCAGAGAACTGTTGGTCTGGGAGACATTGAGATTTTCAAAATAGTTTGTTACCTAAAAATACACTTCCTGAAATGAACTTGAGGTCGAACGGGATGAATGGGTCTATTTTTTTCTTCTGTATTTACTGTTACCACAAGAAAGCAGATCATAAATATATATGCTTATATTTTTAGAGACCCAGGAAGCAGGTGTTATGCCCAAGCAACAAAGAGAGCTTGTAAGGAAAAGTGTTGATATCAGAGACTCAGAAATTCACAGGAGAGAGAGAGAGAGAGAGAGAGAGAGAGAGAGAGAGAGAGAGAGACAGAGAGAGACAGAGAGAGACAGAGAGAGACAGAGAGAGAGAGAGAGAGAGAGAGAGAGAGAGACTGCTCAGCACTGAAGCCTTTCCCTTTCTAGGAAAGCTTGATCACATAGTCCTCTGCTCAGGGCTCTCCCAAGAGACCCCTTGGAGAGGCATCTCCCAGGATCCTTAGCGCCAGTGACTACTGTCCCAGTTCCCCATGCTACTAAATAACCTAACTTTAGTCTAGCAGAGAGTGTGCGGTGGGCCAATCTGTTTCTTTATCAGTTGATAAGGTCTTTGAAGAAAGAATGCTTTATGACCAGCAAGGAGAAAAGGAAGGAGTGACAGCAACTCCGTGGCCACCACCATACAATGGTGTTCGTGACCTCTTAAATAGGTGTGGGATTGCTGATGTGACCTTCTTAAGACATCACCTGACATCTTCAAGACTCCATCAGCAGGCTTCCTGGAAGTTGTTAACTATTTGCACTATCTCTCTGTCCCTTCCAGTTAACAGCGACATGATGACCAGTGACAGCAATGGCGAGGTGAAGTTTTCACAGCTGTGTAAGTTTTGTGATGTGAGAACATCCACGTGTGACAACCAGAAGTCCTGTAAGAGCAATTGCAGCATCACATCCATCTGTGAGAAGCCACAGGAAGTCTGTGTGGCCGTGTGGTAAGGGACCTGGCGAGAAGGTTTTGTTTTGTCCCTCTTATCCGTTATGCCTGCTCATGACACGCAGACACTGGAATATAAACCCACAACACATTCCCATTTCCTTAGGATCTCTCTTTCCATTATGGAATGCGATTTCCAGTTACATTCACACACACAAATGAGTATGTAAGATATCTTTTCATATTCATAAGGTGTTATTATTCCATGTTGCTGGGACAAAGCACCCAACCAAAAGCAGCTGATGGAAGGGAAGGGTTTATTTTGGCTTACAGTCTCCAGCTCTATGATGGCAGGGCAAACCGTGGCTGGACATCACCTCTACCACAGCAGGTGGAAAACAGCAGAAGAGAGAGAGAGCTGAACTAATACTGGAAATCTAGGGGATAATAAATGTCAAGGTCTACCCATCGGCTACACACCTCCTCCAGCAAGGCTCCACCTCACACACTGTCACTAGCTGGGGACCAAGCATCCAAAACACATGAGTTTATGTGAACATCTCATTCAAACCACCACATAAGGAACCTGGAAACCCTCCTTTGTATCAATGAGAGTGAGTTGCCACTTCCTCTTTGAGAATTGCTCCCTCCTCAGTACCCTATAGTGACAGCAGGAGTATTGTTCTTCTGAGGTATGATAATTAACTTTTGTGTGTGTATGTCTGTCTATGCAAAGGCTTCTATAGAATAGGATGTGGACAATGGGAACAGGAAGTGCTAGAGATGTTGCTTACACCTCCCCATCCTCCCTTGGGACTGAAGATCTGCTCTCTGGGTACCTGGGATGCTCAGACACCATCCTAAATCTCTCCAGGAACTTTCCCTGGCCCAGAACAGCCTCTTGCTGCATCCCCCCTCCCCCAGGCCCTTCTGAGTGTCCTATGATGCAGGCTGACAAGTAGCTGACCTCTGCCTCAATTCTGTGCAACCAATAGGGACCATTCTGGCTTCTGGGAAATCAACTAAGGCCATGGTTATAGCCCTGCCTTGCTGTCTACCTTCACCCTCTGCCAACCCCTCACAAGTTCCTCTCAAGTGTGTGTGTGTGTGTGTGTGTGTGTGTGTGTGTGTGTGTGTGTGTGTACATCTCAGAGCTCAATTTATGTTTCTGGGAAACCTCAACTGGATTCCACAGGAGGCTGTTGTTAAAAGATACAACTGTGATAACAGAGAGTCTACTATGGAGAATGTATCTCATTGCTCTTATCAGGCTTAGCCTTGCCTTTTATTCATCCATCCGTCCATCCATTCATCATTCAGCTCATGCCAGTTGTATGCCTGTTCCAAGAAAAATACTTACACTTTTCCTAAGTATAGAAATATTTTGAAACTAAAATTAGTTTCATTCCAATAGTGCCTTCCTCTCTCCCTCCATCCCTTCCTTTGCCCCCTCCCTCCTTCCTTCTTTCCATCCTTCCTTTTTTTCATTCCTCATTTCCTTTCTTTGTGTAATCTATATGTATACGTGTGTGGAAATGTGTGTGTAGGTGCATGAACACGTGTGTGTGGGCTAGAGGTTGATGTCAGGTGTCTTCCTCAGTCACTATGTATTTGTTTATTTTTGTGTGTGTGTGTGTGTGTGTGTGTGTGTGTGTGTGTGTGTGTGTGTGTACCAGAACAAACACCAGATGCTTTGCCCTACTTTTTGTGTCTGGCTTATGTGAGATGGCTTGAGACTTGCTAACAGACTTCACAAGCAAGTAAGTGCCTTTAACTGCTGAGCTCTCATCCCAGACCCTCCACCTTATTTTTCTAAGGCAGTGTCTCTCACCAAACCTAGCTTGCCAGTAAGTGCAGGGGACCCTCCCGTCTCCCCAGCTCTGAGATTACAGGTGCACACCACCATGCTCATTATTTTACATGGTGCTGGGGATCCGAACTCAGTTCCTCATGCTTGCATGGCAAGTACTCTACCCACTGACCAATGCCCCACCCCAGTGATGCTCATAATGTATGTTGAGCAAATATGCAATACAAAAAAAGAATTCCACATGCATTGCATTGTGTGTTAACTTCCTGTGCTCCATGTACCAAGAGATGATCTGTAAACTAGCCTCAACAAGCAGGAAGATGTTTCAGTTGTAAGTGGAGAAATCAGTCAGGTCTTTCTCCAGAGCTGGGGATAGTAACTCTTCAATGTCTGCAACCCCAGTTCTCTCAGAAGCAAGGAGAAGGAAAGCTAGAGGTTTCAACCAAGCTGTCTGGGAACTGGACAAGTTCTGTCCTGGCTCACACTTCTTTTCTTGGCAGCCCTACAGAGTCACCAAGCTTTGCTCTGGGAGTGTTGAAGGTTCAACATGCTTTCACTTTGTTACTAAACCCCCAAGCCAACCTCATGCACCTAGGTCCTCAGTCCTGGAGGGAAGGTAGGAGATGTGAACAATGTCACTGCCTTTCTCTTTCCCATTATCCACACTGTTGTAGTTACCTTCATGCTACTGGGACCAAAAGCAGCTGATGGGAGAAAAGGATTAATTTTGGCTTTTTTTTAAATTGTCAATAATGAGTTACATTATTTAATGGGCAAACAATGAGTTGTTATCCCCAGTTCCCCAATGCCCCTCTTCCCCATCCCCAATCGGCTGGATATCCTCCTCTGTGGGCCGTCTGGATCAGTCCTTGGGGCAGGGGACCATGGACAGCCTAGGAGTCATCCTCATTGGGGAAAAGTTGCAAGGCCTTCTTTCTTTATAGTACAGAGAAATATTTTAATTGGTTTAATCTCCATTGTTCCTTTTTGTAACTAGGGAAACCACAACCCTTCTGGGATGGGTTCCTTTCCATTTGATTTTTTGGAACTAGCTACTGACATGGAATATGCCCACCAAACAGGGAGAGTGCCCCATGGCTCAACAAACAGGGGAAACAGATCTGTTACCATGTTCCCAGGCACACTCTATTAAAATTTATTTATTTATTTATTTATTTATTTATTTATTTATTTATTTATTTATTTATTTATTAATTATTTGGGGGGCACTATGGGCATGCCAAGGCCTCTTGCCTCTGCTGATGGGCTCTGTGCACTTCTGTGCATTTGGCTTTATATGGGTATTGGAGAATTGAATCTAAGCTTGGCATGTTTTTCAAGCAAGTACCCAGGCACATTCTTTAAGAACTTTCTAGTGGGCCGAGACCCCAGCCCTACCACATAAGCTAGGGACACAATGTGAACTTGCAATACCTTCAAAGTTGGAGGTTTCCAATGATCAGAGACCTTAAGAATTCTGTTTGTCAATGTCTTTTCTGAGAAGGATTCAATTAAGGCTTCCTGTGTCAACTTTCTGTCAGGATAGCTCTCAAGGAGAACCAGCCCATGGAGATCATGACTAGAAGCAAGGGATGAAGGAATATGAATGGAATAAATGCAAGAAGGAATGGGACAGCCCCAAGTGGTAGAGGGCAGCCATCAGATGCTATCAGGAGCAGTCTGAGACACGTTCATGTGAAAAGTTGGACTGCCTTTCTATTCAGATTCCACATCCATTCATTCTCCTCTCTTTCCCTCTCCTCCTCTTCACACAAACCCTGTGCACCCCAGGAGAAAGAATGATGAGAACATCACTCTGGAGACGGTTTGCCACGACCCCAACCTTCCCCTGCATGGCTTCACTCTGGATGATGCGACTTCTCCCAAGTGCATCATGAGGGAGAAGAAAGTGCTCGGCGAGACGTTCTTCATGTGCTCCTGTAACGAGGAGGAATGCAACGACCATATCATCTTCTCTGAAGGTGAGCTGTCCTCTCCCGACGTCCTGGGGTTCACCTCCTCCCTCATCCATCCATACTCACTGAGAAGACCCCCTGTGGTGGGCATTATGGCATGCTGTGGGGTGGCGGGTCCTATTCCTATGGCCAGGTTTCTGATTGTCAGCCACACAAGCTACCAAGAAGAGTTGACACTCCACATCTGTGGGCTTTGAAACCCTGAACTCACTCAACACTGGCTTGAAATCTGCTAACAAAACTGTGGTCTAAAGTGAATACGTGTGGATACTTCATTCTTGCCCCTGTTCTGTAAACTGGAGTGTAAGGGCTGTTTGTGCACATTGAATTAGGGGCTAGAGAAACATAGAGATGTCTTGTGCAACATGACCTGCATATAAGCAAGCTTGGCACTGTTTCATGAGACTTCAGCTTCAGAGGATTTCAATATCCACTGGGGATCCTGGAAGCAATGTCATGGGGGTGTCAGGGGACAACTACATGTTTTCTTATTGTAGAAGGTGAGGGGGTAATTTATGCATGTTCATGTGTGTATGAGAACGCATATGCATGTATGTGTGTCTGTATGGAACACTAATGGATAACCTCAGATGTCATTCTTCTCAAATACCATCCACTTCTTTTTTTGGTGGTGAGGGTTTCGAGATAGGGTTTCCCTGTAGCCCAGGCTGACCTGGAATTCACTATGTAGTCTCAGGGTGGCCTTGAACTCATGGCGATCCTCCTACCTCTGCCTCCCGAGTGCTGGGATTAAATTGGCTTGGAGCTCACTATGTAGGCCAGACTGTCTGGCCAGTGAGCCACAGGTATTCTCCTGTCTCCGTTTCCTCAGAGGTGGCATTCCAGACACACACTACCATGCCCAGCTCTTTGCATTATTTACTGGAAATTGAACTCAAGTCCTGATACGTGCGTGGCAAGTACTTTACCCACTGAGTCATCTCTCCCACACCTCGAGATTTTCTAAGTATGGATTTTTATTCACTTTTGTGTTGTCAGACATGATAGCCACTACACAAGAAAGCACCCTCTCAGTGCACAAGGTGCATGCCTGCCCGTGGCATCACCTCGTCCCACCTATGAGGGAGATGCTGTGAGTGCCCCCCACTTGTGGTTGGTGAGGAGTGGGAGGTGTAAGGAGACTACCATCATGAGCTCAGGCTGTTCCTCACAGCTGTCCTATGAATACATCTCCCTTCCTGGCTCTGAAGGTCCCACTTTTCAGAAGACTACAGAGTCGACTCTGTCCTCACCCAGACACAAAATGCAAGCTAGAAGACAGGGTGTTCTGATGGCCTGGTGAAAGCTGTCTATCGGGCCAGATCTGATGAGTACCAAGACTGAAAGACAACCTAGAGTGTAGGAGAAAGGAAGGAGTCCCCAAGGGCAACTGCCTTGTGCCTTGGAGAAGCCACACCTAATTTGCAGGGCATGCTAATGTCTGCCTGAACCATTGATTCTGTAATGTCATCATCATTCCCTGAGTGTTTTCCAAGTGCAGGAAGGACATTGTGTTTGCAGAACAGAACATGGACAAGGAGATGATTTTCTTGCTGTTTAGGAAGAGAGAGACAGCCTAGTGTGTGGATCAAAAGGAGTGCCCATATGTCACTCAAATTGAGTGTGGGCATTTCCACGCCACGACACAGCACGTATGAGGGTCAGAGGACAACCTCAGGTGTCTGTCCTCACCTTCCACCTTGCTTTGAGGCAAGGTCTCATGTACAGTGCTGCACACACCAGGCTGGCTAGCCTGCATGCTCCAAGGGTTTCTCCTGTCTCCACCTCCCATCTCCTGGTAGGTACACTGGGATTACAAATTGTAACTACTGTGTTCAGTTTAAGAGAATTCTGGGGATGCAAACTCAGGTGGTCCCACTTACGCAACAAGTACTTTTATCCATCGAGCTATCTCTCCAGGTGTCCCTCTTCCATTATGATCATAGAAGGTTAAAGAAGTGCCTGGCACAGTGCAAGCAGTCCTTACCTGTCAGCTGTTGGTTTTGTCACATGGAATTTTTATACAGGACTTGGGGATTAGGCTTATCTGTAGGCAGAAATCCAGCCCAGCCTCAGTTCTATTCTGGCTAAGCCCTGCTAGCAGAGAGCTCATCCAGAGGCCTTGGCACTACACCACAATGTTCCAGAGAAGACACCTGCTTTGTGATCGCTCTCTCTCTGTCTCTCTCTCTGTCTCTGTCTCTCTCTCTCTCTCTGTTTTTCCCTACATGCCTTCCCTGAATGAAAGGGAACATACTGAGTCTAGGATTTATAACCAAAGCTAACCACAGTCCTGACATTGTTGGATAATATCACAAATTAGGCACTTTGTTCCTGTTCTGATTGGAGATCACAGAAGGAAACAGCTAAATAGAAGAGGAACGACTCTCAAGGGCTTTGCAGAGCAGTGGAAATGTAATCACAGATCTGGGCTTGCTGACCAGCTTCTTGCCCATCAGTGGATGGGAGCTCTGAGACCTACTGTCTGAATGGCCTCTCCACGCCTGACCCTGTAGATCTGTGATGGTTATTGTGGTGACTCAAGGGAATGATGCTCAGAAGTCCCCGGAACAGTACCTACACAAAGGCCATGCCTTTAGTCAAAGCAAACCTCAGTGCTTGCTCCAAAGGGGATAAGACACAGTCTGTTCTGAGCCAAATATAAATATATGGTGTGGGGACAGGGATTTGGGTTGCCACATGTGCCATGTGCCATAGATTTGCTTGTTTGTGTGTGTGTGGTGGGGTGCATACTACACTGCACATGTGGAGTCCAGAGGACAAGCTCGGGGTGCCCACACTCTTCGTCCAGCTTTGCTGAGACCGGCTCTCTTGCTGCTATAAAGGAACACCAGACTAGCCTGCCCAGGAGTTCAGACTCCTGGATCTACCTTCCACTGTAATAGGTGTACTGGGATCTCAGGTACACAAGCCACTTCCCACCTGGCTTTATGTGGGTGCTGGGGAGGACTAAACAGCCTCTTTGGTTTGCAAGCCTCATTCTGGCAGGAAGACAAATGATTTTCTTTTTTCTTTCTTTCTTTCTTTTTTTTTTAACTGTATCAGACGTGCGGTTTCCTGTCTGTGTTTAACTTGCAGAACAGCTGCTTCCCTCTGGGCCCATTGCAACCTTCATGATGTTGCCTCACGCGCCCACTCAGGATGGGTACCGTGTATTACCCACTCCCACTGCCTTCCTATGGGAAGGTCAGAAGTGCTGTCCACTGTCCTCCAATTGCATTTTGTGCGGGTCCAGCCCCAGCACCAGGGAACTTTAGTTCTTGAGTGTAAAAAATGAGAGGGCGGGTGATGTACCCCAGGTGGTAGAGAGCTTGTCTAGCACTTTAGCATAAAACTCGGTCTGATGGCACACACCTGTTATCCCACCTGGAAAGAAATGGAGGCGGGAGGAATAGATGTTCAAAGATATTCTTGGCTGCTTGTGGAATTTGAGGCCAGCCCAGGCGACCTTAGAGGCTGTCTCAAGAAAGAAAGTCAAAGGAAAGAAACACTCGGGACAGGTGGAGGGATTGATGGCCAGCCTGGATTACAGAGTGAGTTCCAGGACAGCTTGGGCTAGAGAGACTCTGCTTCAGAAAAGCCAAAAAACAGAAAACAAACAAACAAAAAAAGATAATAAAATAAAATAAAGAAGGGAAGAGAAGGAAAGAAAAGGGAGGGAAGAGAAAAGAACGTCTTTCTTTAGACCACAGAGAAAAAGGAAGGAATTGAGGGAGAGGAAGAAAGAAGGAAGGAAGGGATGGAGGGAGGGAAGAAAGGAGGGAGGGAAGGATCGAAGGAGGGAAGGATCGAGGAGGGAGGGAAGGAGCAAGGGAGGGAAAAGAGTAAATGGTGCTTTGGCCTCCTAGAGGATTCTGGGCATGTTGCCTTTGAACTCTGTTCAACCCTCAAAATAGCTATTTTCCAGCTGTGCTTTTCTGTTTTGAGAGAAACAAACCAGATTTACTTTCTGGTCTAAATACAGATTTAAAAAAAAATAGGTATGGAAGCGTGCTTGAAAAAAGTTGTTTTAGAAGAGGAAGAAAAGTATGGATTAAGTCTGTAGTGTCCCCCCCGGGGAAGGAGACATCAGTCATTTGGGGTGGTGAGTTGCAGCTGAAGGGGCTTCGCTTGTGCACAGACTTTGCTTCCAAAGCTCACTGAATCTCTCCAGACAGTCCTTGTCTGGACAGGAGAAAAAAGATGGTACACTGTGGTTCCTCAGGTGAAGCTTATAGTGCATCTGAAGTGATTTCAGGCAGAACAACTCGCTCTCCTAGATTGCTTTCTTTCCTAAGCTTCATTGATGATGGACAATACGAATATGTATGCTTTAGGTTTCAAGCTCATTGTCACGGCAATCATGGTAGAGTGGGTCCAGTGTGGACACAGTCTGTCCTGGGTTCATCCGCTGGATATGGGTGATCATCACAGTGGCTGTCCTGTACCCCTGAGGCTGACTTAGCAGTGGGTTTAAAGTCTCACATCCTTCCCACCATGCCTACCTGTGAATAGACTTCACACCCTTGGGTGGTGACAGTCAGAATTGACCAAACCAAGTAACAGCAAAACAAAATTAAATTCAGAGAGCTGGCAGTTGCTCTGAACTGGCTTTCAGGACCCTTTTCCCCCAGGATGAACTCTGGAAGCTGTATTAATAATGATTTTGACATCTGACCTGATGTCACTCATACATATTGTGAATTATGTCAATTATTATGCCTTTGGAGTTTTTAAATATTTTATTTATTCGAGACAGAGAGAGAGGCAGAGAGAGAAAGTGGATATGGGTGCACCAGTGCCTCCCACCACAAATAAACTCCAGACACATATGCTACTTTGTGCATCTGGCTTTACTTGGGTGCTCCATCCTGGTATGGAGAGATAGTTCAGTGGTTAAGGCACTTGTTCACAATGCCTGACGACCTGGGTTCAATTCCCCAGTATATATGTAAAGGCAGGTGCACAACATGGGGCATGTGTCTGAGGCTCATTTCCAGTGGCAGGAGGCCCTGGTGGTCCCATGCTCTCTCTGTGTCTCAAATAAATCAGGATTTTTAAAAACAGATTCTTATTCTTCCCTAGGTATGGAGTAACCCTGACTGTCAGGCTTTACAAGCAAACACCTTTAAACACTGAACCATCTCTCCAGCTCCCATTAATGCTTTTCAAAACTTAGCATTAGCTTTGATTGAAACAATTTGTGTTTGCCTTTCTGCTTAAAAAGCTACATTAACTACCTTTTCTTGTCTCC
>PVHP010035220.1:0-18600 GCA_004024765.1 Zapus hudsonius | reverse complement strand
AGAGTGGAGCTGGGGGCCATGGACCATTAGGAGTGAGGACCTGAAGAGACCACAGGTTGCGATCACTGGGGATCATTGTTAACTTTCCAAAGACGAGACAGAGATTTAAAAAACACTGATGGTTGAGTGTTAAGATCCAAAAAGAGCAGTGAAGCCTATGTTAGATGCTATAAGAAATTATATTAAAGAATGCCAAGATGTACGCAAGTAAGTCTCCAAGCACTCAGAAGACAAAGATAAAGAAATGAAAATATTGGAATCTATGTACGATCCCAGTGGAATCCCCAAAGAAGAAATCTGTGTATTTAATACATCCAAGAACCAGTTCTAGCTAAAGTGATAAGACAATAAGAAAATAGAGTAAAAGAACTAAAACCATTGAACCTTCCTCTTTTCCATTAATTTTTTTTTAAATGACATGATTGTTTCCATGAGAAATCCTTTTGCAGTGGCAAGAGGTCCTAGTGTGCCCACATTTTCTCTCTCTCTCTCTCTCTCTCTCTCTCTCTTCTCTCTCTCTCCCTCCCTCCCTCCCTCCTTGGAAATAAATAAAGTATTTTAAAATAAAATATACTTTTAAATCCTATTTATTATTGTAACAAAAATATAAAATAATCTCAGAATAAATCTGATGAGCAATGTAAAACTTATTACAAGGGAAACAAAAATATAGCTAAGGGAAGAAGAAATTCTGAAAGGCATGCTCAGCATTTAAACTTAAAGATTTAATTAATTAGTTTTCTTTTATTTTTTGAGGCAGGGTCTCACTTGAGGCCAGGCTGCCCTGGAACTGTCTCTGTAGTTGCAGGCTGACCTTGAACTCATGGCAATCCTACCTCAGCCTCCTGAGTGCTGGGATTAAAGGCATGTGCTACCACACCCAGCCATAATTTCTTTTTTTAAACTTTTTTATATTTTATTTATTCATTTTCAAGCAGAGAGATACAGAGAGAGATATAATTTCTTAATATAGCAAAACTTCAACAAAAATACTAAATAGATGTTTTGTAAATTTCATGAACGATTCTAAACCCAAAATTAAGTTAAAAAATAGTTGAGCTGGGTGTGGTGGCACATGTTTTTAACCCCAGCACTTGGGAGGTAGAGATAGGAGGATCTGTGAGTTCAAGGCCACCCTGAATTCCAGGTCAGCCTCAGCTTGGGCTGGGGCAAGTCCCTACTTCAAGAAACCAAAAAACAAAACAAAACAAAAAAGTAAATTACAGAAAATAAATTACCCAAAGAAATATTAAAAAGATGAAATAGGGGGTGGTATTGACTTTAAATATATTAAAATATGCTATAAAGCTAAATTAATTAGAACAATATGGCATTGAGGAATAAGTAAAAGAAACAGAATTGAAACTTTAGAGAGGAAACTTAAAATTCCAGTACTTATATATTTAATAGTCGATATTGTCATTTAACATACGATACTTAATTTTGGGGAACATTATCTCAAATCAAGAAAGAAAGGGTGGATTATTTTTATAAATGCTTTGGCTCATTTACATAAATCAGATAAATTAAGATCTCCTTTTCATTCATTATCAAGCATTCATATTTTAATATGAAAAATTTAAAAAATCTTTAAAACCTGGTTTAATGACAAGATATTGAATTCATGCAATGGAATACTCTGTTGGAGTTAGATTTTTCTATTACTGATATGGGAAGTATCTATAATATACTAGTATGTGAAACGAGCAAGTTGCGAAAGAGTCATATGACATCTTAAATGTGAAGAGACTTTATATATCTAACTATATATGTATTTATAGCTATAGCTGCATGTGCATAGAGAATGTCTGGAAAAATACATAGCAAACTGTTAACAGTAAATGGCATGAGGGAAAAGATTGATATAATCTGACTCGATATATTTTTACATCTTTTACATGGCAAAAAAAAAAACCCAAACTCAAATCCAATGACAATGACTGAGGGTAGATAGTTATAAGATCTATGAAAAAAAGACTAATATTAGTAATATATAAAATACTTTTAAAATTAATAAGCAAAAGACTGTTGTGATAGCTCATCTCAATGGTCACTTTGATTGGATCTAGAATCACCTGGGAGACAAATCTCTGGGTAAGTCTGGGAGGGATTATCTTGATTAGGTTAAGTGAGGGGAGAAGACACACCCCAACTGTGGGTGGCTGTGGTCCTGAATGAAATAAATAAGAGGAGACAGTGAGCTAACACCAGCTTTTGTGGTCCTCTGCTTCCTGACTATGGACACAAAGCTGTCTCAGGCTCCTGCTGCCATGACTGCAATCTGAAATAAGCCCTTCTTTCTGTCAGTTGCTTCTTGTCAGGTATTTTGCCCCAGAAACAACAAAAAGTAACTAGTACAATTAGGAACCCCATAGAAGAATAGATAACATCAAAAGGCAGGCAATGAAGTTGGAGATACAAATGATCAGTATTCCTGGGAATAAATGTTGAATTTCAATAACCTGAGATATAACAAAATCAAATCAAATCCCATTCTTGCCTGTTAAAAAATATATATATATACATATCTATCTATCTATCATCTATCTATCTATCTATCATCTATGTATCTATCATCTATCTCTATCTATCTATCATCAATCTATCATCTATCTATCTATCATCTATCTATGTATGTATCTATCTATCATCTATCTATTTATCATCTATCTCTATCTAGCTACCATCCATCTATCTATCTATCTATCTATCTATCTATCTATCTATCTATCTATCTATCTATCTATCTATCTTCTATCCAAAGTTTTTAAGATATGTAGAAGCAAAGGGAAGGTCACAAAATCTCACAGACCCTACCATCTCAAAATTCCATAGCCCTCCTCCTTCTTCTGTTCCATGGCAGGCTTCTCTTCCATCCTTGGCCCTGTCTCTCCTCCTGCCCTTTCCGCCCACACCTGGTGTCCTCTGGCACTCCTGTAGGCTTCTCTTCTTACTGCTCTGGAAGCACGGTCTCTGTGGGGGCTGTGTGGCACTCTCTGGGGTGGTCATTCACACGCTGAGGTTCACCAAAGCTCACATCTATGGCTTACATGTGATTTATTCTCCAAGGCTTCATATGTGGGCAGCTTGATCCTTAGTGTGGTGGTCCTTGCAGTGATGGGACCTTTAAGAGGAGGGGACTCAGGCCACTAGAGCTGGGCCTTTAGAGGGGATTATCACAGTTCTCACGGGACCTCAAAGTAAAGTTTCTACTGAATGTAAATCACTTTAAAAAATTATTTACTTATAAGGAGAACGAGAGCATCAGGTGGCCTTGCCAGCCACCACAAATGAATTCCAGACACACGGACCATTGTGTGCATCTGGCTTTATGTGGGTACTCGGGAAATTGAACCCAGGTCATCCAGATTTGCAAGTAAGCACTTTTAACTGCTGAGCCATCTCTCCAGTCTATAAATCATCATACCACAGAAAAGCTGAAATTTCAAAAATCAAACCTATGTGTTAATGACCATCGATACATGCCACGCAATACTGTTCTACCTTTAGAAAGGGAGGGTCAGATGCTACCTGAAATCAACAAGTCACAGAAGGACAGATACTGTACAATTCCACCTGTATGTAGTATTAAAAATAGTCAAACTGGACAAAGTAGAGAAGCTGTTGGGGCTGGAGTTTGGGCAGCTCATAATCAGGGATAATAAAAGTTAACAACACTATTTACTGTTTAGCTGTATAGTAGCATAAATATCTGTTGAGGGTAGATCTTGTTGTTAAGTAGGCAAGTGTTTTTATCACAGTAAAAAATAGAATAAAAGGAAAGTGGTCTTGCTTGAAGGAAGCGGGATGGATCGTAAAAACAGCCTTTCTCCGTTGCTCTAGGAATGCAGAGTGGACACAATCGACCTCACAATCCAGTCATCTCATTTTTTTCTTTTAATGTTATCTGCACACTTAGGAAAGGGTTATTCACCCAGCCCTGCCTGTGAGAGCGAAGCTGGAAATAACTGTATTGTTCATCGGCTGGGGATTGGTTAATCAACAAAGGAGAACTTCATCGCTGTAAAAAAACAATGAAAACTCTCAGCTCTGATATGAAGAACTCTCTAGTATAAATCGGTGGAAACAGCGAGGTGCAACACAATGTAAGAAAGGATAAAATAAGATATTTTCGTGTTGGCTTCTATTTGCATAAACAAACGATGGAAGGTGATTTTTGAGAGGCTGCGGGTGCTGGTGGTGCCTGTAGATGGGTAGATAGAGGCGGGAAGAGGCTTCTGTTTTCTCATTCTATCATTTTGCTTTTTGAGCTATTGGAACATAGCACCTGCTAAAAATAAACTGAAATTATAACATCAAGTGGAAGACAATCATGCAGCGCTATCTTGCCGGTTTCCAGTGTCTTCCTCGCTGATATTGATAGATGGCCTTGGTGGATATTGTGGGGAAGGGCAGGTGTGTCGTGAAAGAGAGCAGAAGGCTGAGCTGACCAATGCCAGAAGTCTAGGCTCACACTCATGACTTAGAAGCAGAATTAGACCTAAACTTGCCCAGGTAATTTATCTTTGCATGTGTGTAGATATGTATGTGGGGGGACAGAAGTTAGTCAGCACTGGGCATCTTAACCTGATTGTTCACCTTGCTCTCTCTTTATTTGTTTCCCAATTTTTATACTTTATTTACTTGTGAGAGAGGGAGGGAGGGAGGAAGGGAGGGAGGGAGAGAATAGGCATGACAGGGCCTCCAGCCACTGCAAACTAACTCCAGACACATGTACCACTGAGCATCTGGTTACTTGGGAATCAACCCTGGGTCATCAGGCTTTGCAGGCAATTGCCTTAACCTCCGAGCCATCTCTCCAGCCCTCATTTTGCTTTTTAAGCACTTATTATTGTCCAAGTTGGCCACCAACTCAAGCTCCTCCTCCCTCAGCCTCTGGAAGGCTAGGATGCCCGGCACTCCCTGCTTTAAGTTTGCATTTCCTAGAACTGGTGACACTGAGCATCTTTCATGTCCCGGCTGACATGTCTGTCATGGCGTACACCTGCTGGTCAGAGGACAACTTCAGGGAGAGTCTTGTTCACTGCTGAGCTAACCAGGCTACCTGCCCCGAAAGCTTCAGGGGATTCTCCTGTCTCCTCCTCCCACCTCTCGCCATGGGAGGGCTGGGATTATAGCTGAGGCACGACAGCACCTGGCTTTATGTCATTCTGGGAATCTGCGCTCAGGCACCCATGTTTGTGTGGCAAGTGCTTTATCCACTGGGCCACCTCCCCAGCCTCTTTGGTCTGTGTAACAATTTGGTCTGTGTAATAATTGGATATTATTATTATTATTATTTTATTTTTATTTATTTATTCATTTTCAAGCAGAGAGATAGATAGATAGATAGATAGATAGATAGATAGATAGATAGAGAGCACCAGGGCCACCACCTTGTGGGTCTGGATTATGTGGGTACTGAGGAATTGAACCAGGGGCCTCAGGCACTGGAGCCAAGTGCCTTAACCGCTGAGCCATCTCTCCAGCCCAACAATTGGATATTCTTACTCCAGAAGGAGTACCTTCATAGGTGTGTCCTGACTGCAGGCAGGGAGACAGTAGCAGCAATGGTATGAAGCCAGGAGACAGACAGCGAATGTTTCCACAGCTGATGAGGAGATGCTCGGAACTCTACTCTGGTGAATTGCTGAACTGCACCTGTCTCATCCTTGAACTTGTGGTTCTGGCCCTGAACTGCTGTTGATTCATGGAGCCCTCTACTCACTACAGCACACTTGACACTGGTTGCTTTTCAAGGACAGCCTGTATCCCAAGCTGTCACTGCAACCTAAGTGAGCAGGAACAGCCCTTCCCACTGACATCCCAGGCCAGTGAGCCACGTCCTCTGACCTACTCCACTGGTCACCTTAAATAGACCACGGAGCCTCCACCCTCTGCCTAGATGATTCGTTCATTCAATAGTCACACTGGTCATGGGCTCATCACACACTGAGTAGCTGGATAGGGGCTGAGGATGAGAGAGGAGGAAGCACAGCCTTGGCCTTGAAGAGGTTTAAGGAAGGACTTGACGTATACGCAAGAGTTCACAAGCCCTGTGTGCTGTAACTGGGCATATACACTTGCCTCCATGGAAGCAGGCTACAGAGTTGATTAACTCTTCCTGGTAACCAAATAGAGCCTTCCAGAGAATTCTATCTGAGTTGGGTCCTGGTGAGTGCAAGTTTGTCGGTGAAAGAACTTGCAGGAAGCAGCGAGTTGTGGGTACCTGAGCAGTGTTCACAAGGCTGGGAGAGCTGGAGGAGAGGAATGGTATCAGGGGAGGCTGGCGAGGGTGGTGAGGGCAGATGGGCATGGCTGGGAAGGTTATAAATGCAGGGTAGTGGCCAGGTCATCTCTACTGGGTTATAGAGCTGGGTTATAGAGAAAGAATTCCTGTGGGGGTGGATCGAAATGGCTTCATAAGCGGAAACCCTGATCCTCAATGCAGTGGTATTTTGGGGTGGGACCTTTGACAGGTTGTTGTTAGATGGCAAGGGTGGACCCCTCACGGTGAGATTATTTTCCTTATAGAAGAGACCCATGAGAGATGGTTCTTTCACCTCTTCTCTCTGCCTGGAGAAGGTTGTCTACAAATCAGGACCCTCCCTAGACACTGAATCTGTTGTGATTTGGATTAGAACTTGTAGCCTGGAGACCTGTGAGTCCCTGTTGCTGTGTGAGGTACCCAGATAAGGGCATAGTTATTATAGCATCCTTTATGGCTTGTGTCTGAAAGGTCCTTCACAGGCTCATGCTTTGAGCACTTGGTCCCCGGCTTGTGGCTGTTAGGGAAGGTTGTGGAGCCTTCCAGAGATGGGTCCTGGCTGGTCAAAGTGGGTCACTAGGGGCAGGTCTTTGAAGGTTATACCTTACCCTGATTCTGGTCTACTCTGCTTCTTGGTCAGCCAAAATATGAGGAGCTTCTGCTACATGCTGCTGCCACCAGGGATGGAGCCACTCTGCCCTCCCTTCCTACACAACGGATAGTCAGCTTTCGTGAACTGTGAGCCCAAACAGACTATTTCTTCTTCAAGTTGCTTCTGCCATGTATTTTGATCACAGTAACACAAAGATGAAGAGAGGTGCCAGGCTGAGCTGCTGGGGGTCGGACCCTGCCTAGAGGCAAACTTGAGAATCTCCAAGGCCCCCTCCTTCCACCCAGCCATTTGGGGAGTCTGAGTCGGCCTGCCTTTCCCGGTCAGACAGAAGTAACAAAATGTAACCTCAGGACAGAATGTGACTAGATTTCAGTAGCTCTGAGTCCTGAACATATTGAAATGAGGCTCAAGTTAATCAGATAATTTATTATTTTTATTTTCTGATGCTTTGATCATTGATGACTTGGAAAGAATATCCCTTCCAGAACTGGCTATTTCTTTTAAAAAGCAATCCTTGGAAAAAGTAAATGACATTCTTCAAATGTAAACTTTAGCCTCGCCAGAGGTCACAACCCTAACCACCTCCAATACCAGGCCAAGCCACTGTCCCTATCAGAACCATCCTAGGGCCAGTCCTCCACCAGCCGAGCTATTCAGGGGTCTTTTCCTTTTCCTTCCTTCCTTCCTTCCTTTTTTTTTTTTTTAATTGAGGTAGGGTCTCAATCTAAGACCTGGGATTCACTTTGTAGCCTCAGCTTCCTGAGTGCTGGGATTAAAGGTGTATGGCCCCCACATCCAGGCACACAAGAGCTATTCAAACCAGCCAGTGTTAACCCTGTGTGCCTCCTTCCCATCATCCTTCCTGGGCAAACGGCAGCAGCAAAGGTTCTCATTTGGAGGGCTCTCTTAAAGAAGTTCATGTGCTTGAAACTTAACCCCTACCTTCGTGTTATGGAGGTTGGGGGGCTGTGGAGGTGATCTAGAGGTAGGTAAAGTCTTAGGGGGCCTGGTGATGATATTAACGGCTTCATAAGAGGGCGAGAGAGCCGGCAAGCTTGTCATGTGTTGTAGCATGAGGCCCTCACCAGCCTCCAGAATTGTGCATCTAATAAAGCTAATTTTGTTTGTTTTGTGTGTGTGTATGGTATACGTGTGTGCATTCATGTTCATAAGTGTGTGAGCACGTACACACGTGTGCTTGAGTTTGTGGAGGCCAAAGGTAGATATCAGGTGTCTTTCTCAATCTCTCTCCACTGTATTTTTTTGAGACAGGTCTTTCACTAAGCTTGGAACTCACCAATTCAGCTATATTGTCCAGCCAGCAATCCCTACAAATTCTCCTGTTTTCACCTCCCAGTTCTGGGTGTATGTGGTGGCATGTGTCACCACACCTGGCTTTTCAGTGGTTGCTGGGAGTCCAAACTGAGGCCCTCATGTGACCAGCATCACCAACTAAGCCATCTCTCTAGCTACCCGAATAAACCTGTATTTGTTTTCACTGCATTTGTGGTACTTCATTGTTACAACAAAAAGTTGTCTAGGACCGGAGCCAAGCTTTCTCCTTGTTCCCTCTGCCTCCTGGCCCTGCTTCGTGCTGCCCTGGGTGACCCTTCATGTGGTACTTGCTGTCTTTGAATAAAACTTCCTCCTTTATCACTCTCCTTTCTGTCTACCTGTCTGACCTTGCCCGAGTAAAGCAAATGTCAGATCCATTTTCAAGCAGGGCCCTTGACTCTGTCACCCCCAGACATCCACGAAACCCTCCTGAAGACTGCAGGAAAATGGAGATTAGGGGCATGGCTTATTGCCTACAACACTCAAGAGTCTTTCAGTGAAGACCGGGCTGACCTGGGCAGATTCAAGTTCATGGCCAAGTTGAATGGAGTGAGTGCCCTTTTCTCCAAGGCAGTAATGCTTGCCCTTGCCTGCACATGAGTATGAGCAGCAGTGGTTTTCAGAGCACCAAGTCTGGGCCTCAGTTTCCTGGTAGAGGTCTGGGTTGGATGCCCAAGGTGTTGGAGGTTGGGGGGTGGCTCTCTTCGAGAGTTAAAGATCAGGACTACAACCCGAGAGTCTGGCTCCCCAAAGATCCTTGCCCAATCCACCTCTGAGGACACTTTCCTGCGCACGCACCCAGCCTTAGGATGGGCGGGGGAGGGGTGTCTCTTATGTCCTCTCCATAAGGAAGTCAGGATTTCCTGGACTCAGCTGGGATCCGTGTCTCTTGGTCTTGAAGATGACAGGACTCCAGCGTCCGTCCATGGAGCGGCGGAAGTCCAAACACAGTCGCCCCAGGCTCCCGCTGCTCGTGATGATGCTGGGTGGAACACAGATTTAGCCTGCAGTGGGTGGAGGTTTGAGCCACCCTCACAAAGTTCTGCATGGGAGATCTAGTTAAGAGCCTTCTTCCTGGGAGGCTGTGCAGAACAGCTGCTCCTGGCTGGGATGGTGGACATGTCCGGATGCTGTCTGGGTGCTGTCCCTGAAGCCTTTCATTCCCAGGACTGGCTCCCAGCTCAGGCTGAGTCTGGTGGACCTTCCTCTCCATGTTGCTGATGAAGGATACCTGGGCTGTGTGGCCAGAGGAGACTCCACATATTCCCAGCATGCTTTGTGTGATGGGTACTTTTTTTTCAAGGTAGGGTCTCGCTCTAGCCCACCTGGAATTCACTATGTCATCTCAGGCTGGCTTCAAACTCATGGGGATCCTTCTACCAGCGCTTCCTGGGTGCTGGGATTAAAGGTGTGCACCACCACGCCCGGCTGACACTTTTTTTTTTTTGCTGTGGTAGTTTACTTTGGCTCACAGTTCGAGCAGATACAGTTCATCCCTGTGGGAAAGGTCTGGCTGCAGGAGTGGAAGTGACTCGTCACATGCTCAGTCAGGAAACAGAGGGATGAATTCTGGCACTCCACTCGCTTTCTTCTTTTTATTTAGTCTGTATCTCCAGCCCTATGGTGGTACCACTCACGTTCAGAGTGGGTCTTCCCTGCTTAGTAGTTAAACCTCTCTGGAAACCCCTTCATGGACACACCCGATGATAAAGCAAAGACCCGAACCCCTGAACCATCTCTCCAGCCCTGTGGTATGTTTTGTTACTTCCCCCAAGCTACTTCTTGCCTGGAATGCCATGTGGGGCTAGGGTAGAGCAGCAATCCTGTGACCAAGAAGGGACAAACGTGAAATTGAAATGCTGTGTACTAACAGTGATCAAGCAAAGATGGAAAGGGCACAGTGAGGTGCGGAGGGCCAGTCCCCAGGCTTGTGCATGAAACAGACCTCTTCAGCTCTGGTGGTGAGGCTTGACCTTCTGTGCACCTGAAACACACTCAGTGACACACTTGTCAGTCTGCCATGCTTGTGTGAGCAAGTGGGTGGCACAGGCTGGTTATCTATAAGCCAGCCTGATGGGCAAAGGTTACTTGAGTCACTGTTGGGAGACTGGGCATCTAGCCTTATGAAATTCAGGGAGTTTTTTTTTTTAAACCTCTCCAGGGTGTGGTTTACTGATTGCCCAAACTGCCACCATGTCTGCCTCCCACCACAAGGTTATTCTGGAAGGAGAATAAGTTAAAGGTGCGGCAGTATATATATATATATATATATATGTGTGTGTGTGTGTGTGTGTGTGTGTGTGTGTGTGTGTGTGTGTGTAATCCAAAATTAGATACATTGTATGGGCAAATATTATGTTGGTATCCCCATTTCCCTCCTCCCTGTCCCCAATCCACTGGGTATCCTCCTCGGTGGGCACACTGGATCAATCTATGGGGTAGAGGGTTATAAATAGCACAGGAGGCAGCCAGGCTCCCCCCCCTTTGTGTGTTGTTGCTGAGGAGGGGGGCGGTGTCTCTTAATAATCTCCCCCACCATGGTGTTTTTGAGGCCAGAGCAAGAGGGAGAGGTCAGGTTTTGTTCATAGGAACGAATAGCACCGAGTCTTGTTCTCGGCGGTTCCGGGAGCAGCAGCTGCCCTGATGGTAGGAAGACTTCTTCCAAATGCCTAGTTCCACCAGCCTGGGGTGGCCTGAGGACACCATGTGGCCTTCTGGTCCCCCTCTCTTTCTGTGTCTTTATGAGGACAAGTTTCTCCAGGCACGAGAATGACTGCAGAATCCTGCAATGGTGGAGCAACTAGACATGTTCCCTACATGGGAACCTAGCAGGAAGTAACCAGTGCCTTCCAGGTCCTCTAGGCCATGGGTGTCCCTTCCTTCTGGAAATATCACTCACTAGGGCTTGGCCCAGAGCATTAGAAATAGCCATGTCTCATGGAGCCAAAAAAAAATATTCTGAAAACACACGTTCTTCAAGCGTGACCTGCACACAGCAGCCTCAGACCCTGGAAGACAGTTAACACATTCTCCAACTACCTTCTGTTCAAGCCAAGTGCCTTTAGCTAGTTCAGCTCCTTGGGGGCACATCTGATACCCTGCCTCAAGCGGCTCACAAGTCACGGAGGGAGACAGATGGCTATGTGTTAGCAGCTACAGTACCATGTGACCCATCAGAGTCCAGGTTCGAGACGCAAACAAAGAGATGCGGGAGCCCAGGGGAGGGTGTGGTGGGTGCATATCTTCATGGAAAAGGTGGTGGTGGTGGTGGTGGTGTGAGTGTGCAGTGTTGGCAAAGGAACTCATGATCTTACACGTGTATTTCAGCACTGAGCTGCAGCCCCAGCCTGAGGAAGTGGTATTTAAAAAAAATATTTTATTTATCTGAGAGAGGGAAAGAGGCAGAGAGAGAGAGAGAGAGAGAGAGATAGATAGGTAGATAGATAGATAGATAGATAGATAGATAGATAGATAGATAGGGCACACCAAGGCCTCTAACCACTGCAAATGAACTCCAGACAGGCATGCCACCTTATGAATCTGGCTTTATATGGGTACTGGGGAATCGAACCTGGGTCCTTAGGCTGTGTAGACACGTACCTTAACCGCTGAACCATCTTTCCAGCCATGGAAGTGGTATTTGATGAGGAAGAACTAAGAACCATTTTGCTTAGATCTAATGCTGGACTTGGTGGTGGCAGGTGAAACAAGTTCAGATCAGTTAAGCTCACAAAATGGTATGGCCAGAGTCATGAAGCTGGGACTAGGCCAGGAATGGTGGTGCATGCCTTTAATCCCAGCACTCAGGAGGCAGAGGTGAGAGGATCGCATGGAGCCTAAGTCTACATAGTGAATTCCAGGTCAGCTTGGGCTAGAGGGAGACCCTACCTCGAAAAACAAAAACACCTGGGAATAAGAGGTTACTGCAGGGGAAATCCTCTAAAGTATAGATGACTGTTCAGAGTTTACAGGTGTAAAATCAAGGCCCAGGGGAGTGAGGAAACAGATCTCATATTTCTATTATATTCCTTACTAATGAGTCTTCCTCAGCTGCTGTGCTGCTGTGAGCAAGATGCCCACACTCTGGACATCACATCTACTATGTATCAGATGAGATAATAGCTGGAGAGATGGCTCAGCAGTTAAGGCACTTGCCTCTAGTGCCTAAGGCCCTGGGTTCAATTCCCCAGGACCCACATAAGCCAGACCCACAAGGTGGTGGCCCTGGTTCTCTCTCTCTTTCTCTCTCTCTCTCTCTCTCTCTCTTTGCTTGAAAATGAATAAATAAAATTTTTAAAAATGCCCTAAACTTTAAAATAATAATAATAATAATTACAGCACATTTCTCTTAAGCCATGATGCACAGTAAGTTAACAATGGCTCAGAATAATGCCCAATGCACAGGATATGATCGATAAATTCTAGCCACTGTTAACGTCACATCCCTTGTCTCCAAATAAATCCCACCCTCTTCTTTTGCACAGGACAGAATAGCAGTGGGGTGGATGGGGCAGAAAGGACAGATTTGGGTCGATTTTTTTTTCTGGGGGCTGTGGATGGAACCCACAACTTCACCCATCCTAGGCCTGTCTTCTGCCACTGAGCCACAGCCCCAGTCCCTGGAGTTGACTTCTATTCACAACAATACGGTATTTGTTGGTATGCTGTGAATTCCTACCCACCTAAGCCTCTGGATGCTGTGTAATTTACAGCATGCATTCTGCCAGGATGTGCGGGCTGGTAACGTGCTCCACAGTCCTTGCATCGTGGGCGGCCTGTCTCTGTGCTGCCCAGTCCTCTGGGGACGCTGGTGCCCCGGTAGCCTCTGCCTGCTCACGATGTCTGAGGGAAGGAATGTTCTCACTGGGTTGCATGCCAACGGGCTGCTGGCATGCCAAGTGGGGAGTTCAAATCCTGCCTAGCTCATTGTTCAGTCCTTTCTTCAGAGTTCAAGTCCTTCATCTCTCTCTCTGGGGACATCACAACTTCTTTGTCTTAATTAAGCTGAGAAATCTAATTGAAATGTCAAAGTTGTCCCAGCCGCCAAGCAGGCAGTGGAAATCACTACGCAAGGAAGGATGAATTGAGATAGTTTTCACACTGCGTGGGAGGAGGGAGTGGAGGAAAAGGAGAGCCCCTTGGTGACACAAACAAGAGGGTCATTTTTGGAGCAGTTGCAGGGACATTGTGGCTGCAGAGCCCTGCCTGTGCATATGTACAACCCGCCATTGCTCCTCTGACTACCCCTTCCTGTGAACAACTCTTACCGCTGTCAGCCACCAAGCGTTTATCTGCACACTCCATTTCCCATTGGTTTCTGGGGTCATGGTCTGTGGGATCTACTCTGGCCTCTCCTCATTTCTTCTGACACCCCTTGAGGTCTCTGGGACCCCTGGCCTCTTCTACTTCAACAGCATCCTGACCGCCATCTTCCCCTGGCCCCTTTCTCCCACCTCTGTAGTTCTTGCTGACCAGGAGAGTAACCCAGTGAGATACATTGACTCTCAAGAACCAGACAGAGCTAGGGGAGATGGCTCAGTGGATAAAGCACCTGCAGTCAAAGCGTGAGGACTTGAGTTCAAATCTCCAGCAAGCACAGTGTCTATAACCCCAGGATGTGCGTGGGGAGATGGGAGGTGGAGACAGGAGAAACCCTGGAAGTTTGCAAGAGTGCCAGCTAGCCTGGCACACTCAGTAGTGAACAATAGACACTGAGTGAAACAAGAGAGAAGGTGAGGACAAATCCCTGAAGTTATTCTCTGACATCTACACACACACACACACACACACACACACACACACACACACACACACACCATGGGATGCTTGTGCTGATCCAGCCACCCCCACAAAGATAAATAGATTAATGCATTGATTAATTAATTAAGTCAAGCCCTGATCTTTCCAGTGCTTGTGATAATCACGCCATAGTACTGACCCAAGGACAGGGGATTTGGAGTTGGAAGACAGTGACAGCTGGCCACAGACTTAGGACCTCAGCATACATGTCACCCCCTCGTGCCCTCTGAGGCCTCATCCGTAGCCCAGCTGCTTTCTGCGGACCCTAACAGGTGCCCATGCAGATGGGTTCCAACATGAATCAAATTCTTTTCTCTGATCTCTGTCCAGCAGACCACCTTCCTCATTACTTCCCCTCTATGGAGACTTTGGAGTCTTTTGGTCTGGAGAACCCCAATCACAATGAACCCCAATCATAGCCTGCTTGCCCCTTTGCCAGGCACCTCCATATCTTGCTATGCATGTGGTGATACCTGGGTGTCTCTTGGTCCCTCTTATTAGACTAAGATATTCTCCCAGGCAAGGATGACTACGTGCTTAAGAAATAGTCCTTGAGGGGTTGGGAAAAGAGCTGAGGTGGTAAAGTGCCTGTCTTGAAAGCATGAGGAGGAACTGAGTTCTATCTCTAAAAACCACATAAAAATGCCAGGCCAAATGAAACCCTTGAGAGAGTGACGGGATAGCAAGAGATCTATCAGCACAGCTAATCAGTCAACCCAGGATAAGTCAGTGAGACAGACACCAACGATTTTCAACACAACCTAAAGCAGAAGTACAGAGGCCCCTAAGACCTCAACAATAAAGCAGCCTTAATACTCACCCACCATGACTCAGGGAACTGAGCGGAAGAGGGGGCAGAAAGATTGTAAGAGCCACCATGGTGGGGGAGAATATCCAGAGACATGGCCCCCCTCAGTAATAACATACAAAGGGGGGGTGGAACCAGGTTGTCTCCTAGGCTGTCTGTAACCCCCTACCACATGCCTGATCCAGACTGCCCACGGAGGAGGATACCCAGCTGATTGGGGACAGGGAAGAGGGAATCAGGGATACCAGCGTAATATTTACTAATACAATGTATCTAATTTTGGACAATAAAAATATTGATTAAAAAATAAAATAAAATGCCAGGCACAGTGACATATGCCTATAATCCCAGCACTAGGGAGGTGGAGACAGGAGGATCCCAGGGACTCATTGGCCAGTCAGTCTAACCTAACCGGTGAGCTCCAAGCCAGTGAGAAGCCCTAGGTCAAGAAGACATGGATGGATTCCCAAGGGTGACATCTGAGGGTGTCTCTTGTCCTCCACACACCCACACCCATTAAAAAATGAATTTCCCTTGTTATAGCAAGACCTTGTTTTTTCATGTTGTAGAAAAGGAAGAGAATTTTCTGGTCCCACAGCCGGGACTAAGCCTCTGCAACAGTGAACGGAAGCCTCGGGCCTGTCATGATAACTCCTTTCCAGAAAGTTAAGGGCAACTCTACTGCCTCTCACCAAGAACATCCATTGAAAGCACAGGTGAGTGGGCTCCTGGCTGGGGCTGGCAAGTTCAGGATCTGCCTAAAAAGCCAGACCTGGGTCTCAGTTGACCTAAGATGCTTTGATGGCTGGACGTGATCCTGGGCAATCCCTCCAGGTCTGCCTGGCACAGCGACATAGTGTGGCCTCTTGTGCTCTAGGCTTGAGGCGCCCTGGTCGCCAGGGTCCCTAGTGTGAAGGAATTTGAGTTCTAAGTTTAGGTGGCTACGTGGCTGATGGCTGTGTTTGCGAATATCTCATTCCTCCTTTGGGTGCCCAGCTGGTGGGAACAGAACGGATAGTCATGGGACTGTCATCATGTGCAGTCCAGGTTAACATGTAGCGTTTCTATTACTATTAACAGACTTTCTGCTCCTCACTCCATCTGTTAGCTGAAATAATTGCAGTTGCACAGCCCATGCCTTCGCTACAGGCGAGCTCTGGGGAAGAGGATAGTGCTTTTATGAGGAAAAAAAAAAGTGTTAAAAAATAACAGCAAACACGAGAAGAGAGTGCGGATGGAGCGAGCAGCAGCTCTCCAATTCCTCTCAGATTCTGGCCTGTCAAGGCGGCGTTTTTCACACTCGTTTGGGGTGACCAAGCCCGTCTTCTTAGGGGTGAATGGCTGGCCTGGTGGCTCGGAGCTGGTCACCTGAGGGTTTGGGCACACTGAGGTGCATGGACCTTGGTTTAACTGCCCATCAGGAGGCTCTAGAGAGGGTCCCCCTCAGTAAGAGGCAGGGCATTGGCTTGTCACTGGGTGTCTTGCTCAGGAATCTGGAAGGTTCCATTGCTTGGAGGAAATGGCAGAGAAGCAGGGATGTCTGGGGCAGGTGGAAGTTATAGGCTCCCAGAGCTAGTTCTGTCAGGGCCTCTGTTTCTCACTTTTCATGGGTGACATGCATGTAACACTCCTCTTTCTAGAAGAGCTATTAAGACAATGGATGGGTTACTACAATGTATGGAGAATCTTCCAGGGATAAAGAAAGGGTGATTCAGACCTGTCATGTGAATCCTGGCTGGTCCCACACTGTGAATTCTGTATGGGGTCTTTTGTCTTTTGTGGCGTGCAGAGCTAGGTGTAACTGGGTCCCAGTTGGGATTTGTGCTGGTATTTTCTCTTCACCCTCCTGCCTGCGCGTGTGAAGGAACCTATTCAGAGTGTCACATCTCATCTGACGAGGCTGAAGCTGGGGATGAAGCCGTTAGTCCTGCCATCTCTCTTGGAATGGCTGAGGAGGAGGCACTCTGGGCTCTTTAGTGGAGGGAGAGACATATGGAAGGAGCCAGCTGTAAGCTTTCTAAGTCTTCTTCCAATGTCAAGGAAGCGTTTCCATTCAAAGAAACCCACAGAATGAGACGGCTCTGCTGTAAATAAGACATTGGCTAAAGGGAATAAAAAAAAAATCTCTGTGTGAGAGTCACTGTCCTATGCTCCAAAACCAGGATTAGAGTCACATAGTTCTGGAAAAGTCCAGAGAACCAGGGGGATCATATCCTGTGGTGATCACTTTGCAGAAACACTTTCTAGACATTAGACACATTTGGACTGCTCTCATTCATGTCACCCACTCAAGTGACCAGGGAGTTCTGGTATTTTATAACCCGATTCAGCCAATCACAGGACTTTATCAGAGGTGGCTTGAAATGTAGCCGTTGGCTGGAGGTCCCAGAGCAAACTGCTTCTCTCACAGGGAGTTGTGAGGGGGAGGACTTTGAGTATCTCCTGCCTTTCTCAGAGTGACAGTATCTTGGGAAAAATCAGCCAGTTCTTCTTTGCACAGACTTGATGGGGCAGAGTGTGAATCAGTCCCTAGAGACAATGTCTGTGTGAAGAACTCGTGGCATGGGATTGGGTTTGCTTCCACTTACAAAGGAGGAGCTCCCCATGGCTCTCAGGAGCCTCTAACTGAATCTAGCCATGAACCACATAATGACATTTCTGTCAAAGACAGCCTGCATATATGACAGCAGTCCCTTAAGATTATAATGGAGGGCTGGGGAGATTGTTCAGTGCTTAAGGGCGCTTGCTTGCAAAACCTGACCGCCTGGGTTCAAGCCCCCAGTACCCATGTAAAGCCAGACACAAAAAGTAGCTCATGTGTCTGGCATTCATTTGCAGTGGCAGGAGGTCCTGATGTGTACACACACACACACACACACACACACACACACTATAAAATAGCTTGCCTTGTTATACTGGAAATGCTCTCAGAGAGCTCATGTCTATTGTCTCTTGATCACATGGAT
Organism: Zapus hudsonius; assembly: GCA_004024765.1. NCBI lineage: Eukaryota > Metazoa > Chordata > Mammalia > Rodentia > Dipodidae > Zapus > Zapus hudsonius. The sequence goes on along the minus strand of PVHP010035220.1, from coordinate 811 downwards.
AAGCACATGGTGGATTGACCTACACGATTCAGTCATATCCAACCTTTTGACATTATGACATGACATTATCATTTACAGTGTTCACACTCGAGAGCCATACACTCAAGTTATTTAAAACATTGTGAAACATTTTAATATTTTTCTTTTCTTTTTTTAATATTTTATTTATTCATTTTCAAGCAGAGAGATACACACACACACACAGAGAGAGAGAAAGAGAGAGAGAGTGAGAGAGAGAGAGAGAGAGAGAGAGAGAGAGAGAGAATATGGGAGCACCAGGGCCACCAGCCACTGCAAACAAACTCCAGATGCATGTGCCACTTTGTGCATCTGGCTTGACATGGGTACTAGGGAATCAAACCCAAATTGTTAGGCTTTGCAGGCAAGTGCCTTAACCACTGAGCAAACTCTCCAGACCCTCAAAATCTATGTAAATTGTTGGGCATGGTACTGTGTGACTGTTATCCCATTGCTAAGGAGGTGAGACAGGGAATCCCTGGAGCTCACTGGCTAGCTAACCTGACTGAATCAGCGAGCTCTAGGGTCAGCCTAAGACCCTGTCTCAATGAAAGTAAGGTAGAGAGAGAGAGAGAGAGAGAGAGATCGACTAAGACTGCAGGGAGCCGGGACGATCGCCATTACAAGATGGCGCCCACTTCCTTGCAGCTAAGTGGTAAACAACTCCATATTAGGCAATGCTTTGAGAAAGACGTGCCTTTGGCTCTGCGCATGTGCAAGTTATATAACTGTCCCTAGCCAATCCCGTGGCGCCTGGTGGTGGCAAGTTGGTATCAGCCAATCATGGGGCGAC